>VZRV01008493.1:841829-935272 GCA_013398115.1 Falcunculus frontatus | reverse complement strand
GGCCCGCTCCCAAAGTTACACAAGCCCCGCTGGCTGGGCTGGCTGCCCCCCCGCCATTTGTTCACGTAATGCGGCTGGAAACGTGCGGCCCTGACAGTTCCCCCCACGGCCGCCCCCCGCCCGCCCAGCGCGGGGGCGGCTCGGGGGGAACGGGGCGGCTCGGGCCGGCGCGGCGGCGGGGGCTCCCCATCCTCCCTCCCTGCCTCCTTCCCTGCCTCCTTCCCTGCCTCTTTCCCTGCCTTGCCTCCCTGCCTCCCCCCTAGCCCCGAGCCGCGCCGAGCCGTGCCGAGCCTGCGGCGGGCGGGCGCGCTCAGACACACGTAGGCTGCCAGAGTATGCCGTGGGGCAGCGCCAAAGTATGCAAAGGAAAAATGCTATTAGCTCATCAGCGCTGGAGAGACTAGAAACGGGGTGGCGGGGAGGGGGAAGGGGCCGCTGGCGAGAGAGGAAACATGTTTCTGGAAAATGTGCTGGCCGGCACATCTCCCGGGCTGGAGCAGCTGCTGGTGACCTTCGTCTCAGCGCTGAGTAACAGTCGGATCCCCTTAATGACCTCTTAATTAGGAGAAAACCTCCATCAAATAAACTCTTGACTATTGACTTTTGGGTTTTGTGCATATGAGTCACACGAGAAATATATTGGCGATGGTCCTCCCGGAGTAAGTTTTCATTGAAAAGTGAAATTTCACATGGGAGAGGCTTAGCCCTGTCACCAGAACAAATAAACCTAGTTCGGGTAGCGTCTCCCCAAAACCATGCTGGGGAAGAGGAGCAGGCTGTGGCCCAAAAGCCTCTCCCTTCCTTCCTGCTTTTACAAGAGTTCATCAAGGCTGTGTTTTGATAAGTACAATCACCCAGCAAGGCAAATGAATTAAGGTCCATGGATTTCAGCCAAAACTTCTTTTGGGTGTATTTTTCCAAGGGCTGTTTGCTTATGAATCCTTGCAAAGGAATTGAGGAGAATGTACAAAAGTTCTCCTTCACCAAAAGTTTGGTGGTGAGGATATTTAAGTGAATCCCATCAATGATGATCAGCCTGGGCTGGAGGTTCTCACCCTACTCAGGTAGATCCAAGGCAACCTCAGGCCGCTGCCAGCTTCCCCATGTCAGGTTAACAGTCCACATGTTACTGGCCAGGTGGATATTTGCCACTGGATTTTGGTGTTCTTGATACAGTTCTCCTGCCATTTGTTGCGCTGTAGTTTATTTTAATGGCGTATTACTTTAAATGGTGCACACTTAATTGAAAACCAGCAAAATCTGGTCCCGCATTGCGGCCGTGATGGATGGTGAATGCTGATTTACACTGCTATAGGACTATTAGTTGTAATGCTCATCTTTAATGTACTTTCACCACCCTGAAATCAGTGGTGCCACCCTGCGTGTCAAAGGTCCCCTTGTGGACAGGGTGGTCATTGGCTCTGACCGGCACCAGGCACTCGCCATGCCAGGCTTGCTCGTCCTGCTCTAACCATAAAAATGGCCAGTCTGGAGAACACCGAGGAGCCCAGGGCAGGTGTGCTCCAAAGACAGCAAAGTCTTCGTACTTGAGAACGTACCCAATAGCCGAGTGGGTGCTTGTTACCATCGCTAGCCAGCACCAGGCTGGTGAGGAGCATCTGCAGGACTGTGTCCCCAAGCAGAACAGTAACCAGTGTCTTTCCACAAGTGGGTTGTATGTGCTAGTTTGGGCAGTCTGCCACAGAGGTGGTTGGGTTTGGGTTCTCTTATTCATTGTACTTGCAGGCTGTTCATCCCCTGTGATCTTTCTCATTGTGGTTTTGAAAATATTATTCTCCATTTAAGGGTTTGCCTGGAACAATCAGTGACTAAGGCTGAGTAAAACGGAAAGGTTGAAGATAGGGAAAATGCAACACTGAAAGAATGAGGTTTCTGTCTTTTTAATCTTCCTCTAAATCTTACTAATGTTACAAACAGCAGGTTGTTGCCCAATGTGTGATATTAGACAATGTTTCCACACAGTGGGATTCCTGCCATTTTTTCTTATGCCTGATTAAGTTACTCTTCTTCATGAAACTGGAGAAAGCATATTTGAGGCTGGTATTCTCACCCATCTATCATCCATTCACACTGTTTGCCATTTTTTCCATAGCACAAGTGTCATTTGTTAGTTAATTTAGGGTTCATAATGCCTGAAAAGCACTATTAGCTTTTCACGACCCTAGAGGGTCATGTCCTTCACTTAGCATTAGGTGCCTATGTCCATTTAACGACTGTCCTCTCCCCACAGGTTGCCTGATTACACCAGGATTTCACATGATGGGTCTGAATAGACCATCAAAAATCTCTGTGACCCGAGGTGTGGAGGTGAAGATTCTGCAATATTTTAAGAAGACACATAGGCAAGTCAGGTACTGTGACTGCTTTAAAACTGCCCCAAAAACTGTCAAGCACTCGGGTGTTAAACTTTCTCATGAGGTTGATACAGCTTCTTTGTAAAGTCCAGTTCTGTTACTGATCACAGTTAATTTAGTTACTTAAGCATTCGCCTACCCCTTTCTTTTTTGTCTGGAATGGCTGGATGCCTGGGTACCTGTTGCACTGCGGATTTTGACTTCTGCCACCTACAGAAATAAATACAGTCTATAGCAACTGAGAAATAAAATCTCCCTTCACTAAAAAATGATGCTAATTAAAGCAGGTGTCAGTAAGTAATTGCAGTAATGTCTCAAAACCTGGTATCAGGTGGTAACTTATATTTAAATTTAATTATAAGGTTGTGGCAGTCCTCATTCAGATGTTACAAATAGAAAAATGTCTTCAATGGCATGAGTAGCATTTGGAGTTACCCTAACATGTACACTACTGCTAAACTGCTAATTCAGTTGTGTATCTTGAAAATGGAAAAATATTAACCTGTTCACCAAAAAAATTACCCCAAACAGAAACAAAGCAATTTGAATTTGGCATGTCTTAGTACATGTCCTAAGACAGACATTTTAAGGTTCTTTAATCTTACTATTTGATATGTGTATGAAAAAAGTATGAAAGTGTAGAAAAGGGGAAGCAATTTTAAATGTCAGTTTATGTCAATTACATAATTTTTTACTTTTAATATTATTTTTAAAATATCAGTTCTGTAGCTATGGGTTGGATAATTTGTGGTTTTGTTCAGTCATAAACTGGTATGCTTAGCTAGAGTCACACACATGAAACAAGAAATAGAAATAATTTTATAGAATCCTAACAGGAAACTATACAAACTTAGTATATGTTAAATGTATCTATAAACTGATATTTTTTTTCATTTGGGATTGAAGTGTTGTTTGTTGAGGAGTCACTACAAGAAAAAATCTTGAAAAGTAGTGGTTGGTTTCAGCTTTTTCTAGCTGGGAAAAATTCAGTGTACTCATCAGATTTATGCTTGAATGGACAAAGAACTTACTCTGATTCTTCTGTTTGCATGAACACCGAGTTGCAACTAGATTATTCAAATTTCTTATTTTGTAGATCTTATTTATAATACTTTTTATAATTTGCCATTTTTTGCATTCAAATTTTAAAACTTGCGGAGTTTTTTTGTGAACTAGAACACTGGATATTTCTGAAGCATATTTTACCGAAGGTTCAGGCATCTTTATTTAGGAAGTCCATTGGATTAAAAGGTCCCTAAATATAATGAATTCCCCTTAATAATTGGAATTAAGATGTAAAAGTATTCTTTACAGTATGTGAACTTTCCTAGAAACTAAGAACACTGAGCATTTTCAGATGCAGGTCTGTAATGAGATTTTTTTTTAACAAACCAACTTAATTAGAGACAAGGGTTATAGACGTTTCCTGACATCAGTAGTCTTTGGAGCAGACAGTTATTATTTTTACAAAAGTTAGTCTTCTAGTTAAATTTAGCTACCCTTTGTATGTCTGATTTTGAAGTCTCTAATCAGACAACTTTCCACTACCATAAGTAAAATGCAAAAGTAAACTTTCAGACTTTTCTTCCTGCTCTGAATTTATAAAGGAACAAATAGGTTTTTGTTGGTTCAATGAACTCATCAATTTGTTGAAAAAAGAATATTGATAGAATTTTATTAGAAGGTAATGTCCCCGATTCAAAATAAACAGCCAAAATGCCACCTATCCCTTACTTAATATTTTAGGCTTATCTATCTGCATTACAATACTAGTTTGTGGTTGCTTTGTTTTATACACCATAGGTGGAACTGCTGAACTGCAAATACCTGCACCAGATGATGGAAATTACTTGTCTATCTCTTCAGGATCTGACAACTTAATCATGAAATGCAGCTACAGGACGTGAGACAGCTGTTGGTCTTCTCTTGAGTGGTGAGGGCTGAAGACAAAGCCTTCTGATATTAGCGGATTTTTTGTTAAATCAGAGGTTTGCAGTGAGGTTTCAATAGCAGTATTTTTTAAGGCTAGAGTATTGATGTGTTGCTAAAGTTGAACATGAGTGGTTTCACAGGATGCAGTTATATGGTTTCTTTCTTGAATGTAGGTTTTAAAAGAGCATAGTGAATACTAAACAAAAAGCCTTTCACTTCTTGAATTTATAGTGTGTTTCATCTCTGTATATTTTTTCTAACTTTCTTGTTTGTTTTCTGTCTTCCAAGATTTCTATAAAAGTGAGAATTCCAAAAATTTGAGAAAAATAGATAAATATGCAGTTACTGCAAATTCAATCAGAGACCTGAAAATCCACCAAAGCTTTTTCTTGTCTTATACATCAGTATCTGTGATGAAAGCTTCCCTAACTATTGTCTGTGTAGCATTCATTGCAAAAAATATGCACATTTTCTGATGACACATACAAAGGAACAGAAATCCAAGGCACTCAGAGTAAAGAGCCCATTATCTGTGCATTAACACCTGTGATAGGTACTTGAGTTAGCTTCATTTAGCAAGGTCAATAAAATTCAAATTAGATTAGTGTGCTGTGTAAACAGTGCTTTATTGCTTAGGGAGTTCAGTCCTTTACTGTCTCCACAAGCTGAGCCCGTGCAAAAGGACCGCCCCCCATCTCAGGCACAAACACCTAATTTTATTGAAACTTGTGAATACTGAGGAGAGGCTACTGTGAAAAGCACAAACTGGCTGAACAGTTCTATGCACAGGCACATCTTTGTTGTGGCAGTGCTCCAAAACGAGTCTTTCCTTCTGCATATTTTGCACAAAAGCAAGAAAACCCATCTAGTAAGTCCAAGCTGAGGAAAACTTGAGAGAACAATTAGTTTTGAATTGAGACATTCACCAGGTTGAGATTATGAACATTATGTATAAAGGGAGAGAAATGGATAGCTTTCCAGATCTGTAATTTTCCTTCCATCTCCAGCAGGGCATAAATCCTTGTAAATCATCCACAAAGAAGAACAACGTCCAACATAATATAAGAGCAGAACATGTCAGCAGAAATTCTGGAACATGATTTTACTATGCATTTCATCAAAAACTCTCCTAAATACCTAGATGTGATAGTTTTTTTCCATAGCATCCTTGTCTTCATAACCATCCCTGAATTTGCATGGCCATCAAAGAGACAGGTAATTTTATTTGTGGAACTTCAATGTCCGATGGAAAAATGCCAGAGAAAACCCCTGTTTCAAATCCCAGGATGAGTTTTCAAAACTGACATTGGAAAAAAACGTGGTGTTATACTGACAAGGCTCAGTTAAAACTGATCGGTATTGCCCTTCATAATGTGAATGTGAATGCATAAAAAGCGGGACACTGATGACGGTAAATAAAAAACTGGCAGAGGAACTCCTGTATCCTGATGTCTAGGATTTTAATTGTCTGCAACTTTGTTTTCACTGGGGAATATGTAAACCGTAAAAAACAAGCAACCCCCGTGCCTTTGCATTGGAGAGAATATTTAGAGGTATCAAGGACAGTAGAAATAGAGTTTGCAGTTTGCATTCAAAAAGAAATGAGGGTATAATAGAAGCAGTTGGATGGTACAACTTCTCCAAATTGAGATCTGCTTCTAGCAGGACACAGAAACCTGACAAAGGTCTTCTGATAAGAGAGGCAGGTTCTGACTTGTGAGTTATGTTAGCCAAGTTCCTGTTGAAAAAGAGTATTGTTTAGGCACCTATCCCTCCTCGATATCTATAGCAGTGCTTTGCTGTATCTGATGTCAAAATGTAAATACCCTATCAGGAGGCAGGATGTTTCTGAAATAAATATGTCACATTTTCAACTCAGTCTTGGTTCCTAGCATGGTATTGGCAAGCAGACGTTTGATATTATTAACACCTATTGGTTCTACTTTGCTTATCAGACAGCTATGTTCAGAAAGTTTTGTATGTAAACCCTGAAAAAGGTTTCTGTGTGGATTACATAAACATACCTGGTGCATCCTCCTGGATGATCTGTCAAGGCATGTGGATGACAGGAAGCTCATTAGAGGCAGCCAACACGGCTTCACCAAGGGCAGAATCCAGAGAGTTGCCATCAACAGCTCAGTGTCCAAATGGTGATCAGTAACAAGGGTCCATGTCTGGTGCTCAATATCTTTATTAACAGCACAGACAGTAGGATTGAATGAACCCTCAGGAAGTTTTCTGGGTGGTGCAGTTTCCCGGACAGAAGGGGTACAGCATGCACTTCCAGCCCAGAAAGCCAGCTGGATCCTGGACAATTCTGCTCCTCCACTCTGTTCTCCTGAGATCCCACCTGGAGTACTGTGTCCAGCTCTGGAGTCCTCAGCACAAGAAAAACATTGACCTGTTGCAGCAGGCCACAAAAATGATCAGGGGGCTGGAGGACCTGCTTGTGAAGGCAGGCTGACAGAGTTGGGGCTGTTCAGCCTGAGAGAACAGAAGGCTCCAGGGAGACCATCTAGCAGCCTTTTAGTCTATAGAGGTAGCTTATAATAAAGATGGAGGGAGACTTTTTACTGAAGCCTGTAGTGACAGAACAAGGAGGAAGATTTTTAGACTGAAAGCAGGTAGACTTAGGTTAGATACAAGCAAGAAAATTTTTTACAATGCTGGTGGTGAGACATGGAAAGAGGTTGTCCAGAGAAGCTGTGGATGCCCCATCACTGGAAGGGTTCAAGGCCAGATTGGACGGGCTTGGAGCAACCTGGTCTGGTAAAGGTGTCCCTGCCCATATCACAGCAGTTGGAACTAGATGATTTTGAAAGCCCCCTCCAATCTAAACCATTCTATGATTCTGTGAAAATAGACATATTTCCAATCCTGAAACAAACCAGCTTACATATAACAGTAGAGATATGCCAGTTTGCCTGAAGTGATGGCTGGACTGGTGAACATTTCGTGGCTTCTGAGCATTTTTTGTCTAGGCATAACTAATTAAACTATTTTAGGAGGGTTGAAATAAGTAGTGTCTAATTGAATAAGTCTTGGGAAAAATTGACTTTATTTGTTTACCTTCCTCATAAGATGAAGAGAACACTAAACCTATTGAGAAATTGTTTGTTGTTCAGATTCTCATCCTATCAAGTACAGGATCTTGGTTCTGTTATCTTTCCTCCTCACCACTCTTGTTTTTTTCCAATTGTTATGTCCTTTCTCAAGACAGTTGTAAGCTCCCCAGGGCAGGGACCATGGCTTCCTATGTGTCAGCTCAGTGATACTCACAGTAGGGCACTGAGTCTGACTATTACTTTTGGCCACTGCTGCAATATGAAGAGCAGCCCTGAATACAGAATGCTGCATTGAACAAATGCAACATTTAGAACATGTGAAAACCCTCATGCAGCTGTGTGTGTTATTGAACAGAGTTGACACTCAGCAATTCTGACTCAAATAAAACACCCATGGTGGTTTTCCCTTTGGTCTAAATTTCATCACAATATTTTTTTCTTACATACCAATATTATGAACTCTTTTACTATTCTGCTTTATAGTAGATCCTTTTTGAAACACATTCCTAATCTAATCCCTATTTTCATCCACACATAATTATCAGATTTCACTTTAGATATTCTCAGTGATTGGGGAAATTATTTGAAGTAAAACATTACGTCCTGCAGTTAGCTTGAAAGGAATGTTTATAAAAATATGTTGAAGGTATATTAGGGCAATTACTGTAATATTTGCTTTACCAACTAAGAGTAGAAGAAAAGTGTATACTCAGAAAGAACTTGTTTGACTTTTTTGAGCTGAAATAAAGTTGATGTTAAATACTTTTTTCCCTCATAGTGAACAGACTCAAGCAGCTCTTAATCGAAGACAATCTTTTGTGGGCGAGCTCGGAACCTGTCATGATAGGTCAAGCTGATTTCACTAGGTTTATTCTGAGTTGAAGCCTCACAGAGTAATTGATTTAAACTGCTCTTATGTGTGTCATTTCAAAGCATTCAAGATTCTATCAGCATTCAATGTCATGTCGTCACACAGAAATTTCTGTGAAAAGAGGTACTTTATTCAAAAGTGTGTACATTCAGCTCTACACTGTAGCAACAGGTGGCTCCTGCCTTTAACTGGGAAAGCAAAGCCCCTTCTCCATCTCTCCAGCTGACTTGTCTCCCTGTGTTATGCCCAGATGGTACGATAGCCCCGGGTGAGGCAGCGGGCTGACACTGACACTAACTGGGCCCACGAAAGGACAGGCAATGGGCTGAGGCAGCAGCCTTGACTCTGGTGCAACACTGACTTCTCTGTAGCATGGAAAGCACTGGGGAAAAGCTGTGGTTTCACACAGTAGCTGGGTTTGTATGAGTTATCTGTGTGGTGACACGGGAGCGTGATGTGAGGACATGAGATGGGGAAAACCAGGAACAATTAAACCCCGTACTTATCCTCCCCAGCAAACCTACAGTTAGACCCACAGTGCTTTTTCTTTTGGTCTACTTCTACCATGGTAATTTCTTTCTGTACTTGCTCTTGTTTAACAAAACTTTCTGTATGCATCTCTCTGCATAACACTGTGTTCAGGTACAAGCACACTTTCCCTGCACAGCTTGAACAGAATCAAATTCCTGGCTCTACATAGACCATCAAAAAAAACCCACATACAATCCTAATCTCCAGGAGATTTTCTACTTCTGATCCTCCATCCTTTGTTATGGGGAGCTCAGGAGGGGAGCAGCTGTTCTGCAGCAGGAGGTGTCTTACCAGTCATAGTATGACAGACTACACCTTCCAGCACAACAGTCTGAAAGGGCTGTAGGGAGGTGTGCCTGCCTCCGAGGTTTTCTGCTTTTCCAAGTGGAAGTTTCTGTGTCTGTTTCTGCTTCAGTGAAGTTGTCGTTCGGGAAGACAGAAAGAGTTTTTCCAAAGAGTCACGAGGAATCAATAACAAATACAAAAATCTTGACTTAGTGGCATTGTTTTCCTCACTGTCATGGACCTCTTGAGGGGTGAAGAGCAGAGACTACAGAAACTGTTATAGGGCTGCTGTAGGAATCATATCAGCAGAAGAGACCATGTAAAAAGACAGAACCTGATTAAGCATTGGCAAGTTTAAGAAGCAAGGATGCTGCTTGAGGAGAATAAAGTTTATTGAATGGTTCTAGAAGCAGATGTTTCCCCCACAGACACAAAAGGAATATGGTATGTCTGGATTCCCTTTAAAAGTTTTGTGGATAATACTGAGTTCTAGCGAACAACTCTCGTGAAAATTAATTGAGTTACATCCGAGTGAGACTTTGCAGCTGAGAGCAGAGCATTTAACATGTTTTTATGTGTCCTGTGATGGACTTTTTAAAGAACAAAAAATCCTTCAGGTGTCGCGTTTTCCACATTTATTTCAGAGAATCATAAAATCACAGAATGTACTGAGATGGAAGGGACCCATTAGGATCATCAAGTCCAACTCCTGACCCCTACACAGGACGCCCTGAGAGTATTGACCAAATGTTTCTTGATCTCTGTCAGGCTTGATGCTGTGACCACTGCCCTGGGGAGCCTGTTCCAGTGCCCAGCCACACCCTGGGTAAGGAACCTTTTCCTGATATCCAACCTAAAGCTCCCCTGACACAACTTCAGGCCATTCCCTCACGCCCCCCCACCCTCCCCACAGAGCACAGATCAGTGCCTGCCCCTCCTCTTCTCCTCACGAGGAAGTTGTAACTGCAGTGAGGTCTCCCCTCAGTCTCCTCTTCTCCAGGCTGGACAGACCAAGTGCCCTCAGCCACTCCTCACACGGCTTCCCCTCAAGGCCCTTCACCGTTCTCGTGCCCTCCTTTGGACCCTCTCTAACACTCAATGTCTTTCTTATTTTGTGGTGCCCAAAAGTATTTATTGTAGGTCTGGCTTTGGATTTTTCTTCTAATTAAAATTTTAATGGTTACTAGCACAATTCTGTTGCAAAACTTCGGTTAATTAAAGTTTAAGTTTGAATGTATAGGAAGTCGAACCAGAGTCTTAGTCTAATCTAAAAGTCCTGAGTTAAGAAGGGCAAGGTACTGTATTTCTCAAACTACTACTTGCCTTTCTATCATTACTCTGCATTGTCCTTGCAAGTTGGTATTTGCCAAAGACCAGAAAACAGCAAGAAGCAACTTTGGTTTGCAGAATGTCATGAAAGATTCAAAAGCATATTACAGAAATCTCTCCCATGACTGATCTTTGCACACCACTGAGGAACAACGTGTTAACTCTGTTGAAGTAGTAAAAATGAGCAGTGTTGGACAGAAAGAAAATGAAACATTCTTTTATAGAAATCCCTGGGGAAATCTGTAAGTAAGATTATATGTCTTAGAATTTGGATTTACAGAATTTTAAAGCCAAGAAGGACCTGTACGGTCTGATGTTATGCAGAACACAGGCAATGGAATTTCACCCAGTAATTTCTGCTTAAAGATCATAATTAGTCTCTGAGCTAAGACATCTTTTTTAGAAAGACAGTTTTGGATTAAAGAGGTCAAATGACAGAGAACACACCACATCCCAAAGTCAGCTGATGCAATATTTTTTCCCTTCCCTACAAAACAAACCAAACAAACAAACAAAAAGATGCCTTGTTTACAATTTTAACACCTCCACTGTGGCTGTCATTTAGGACAGCACCTGTACCAAGAAAACATCTGTTAACACAAACATGAATGAAAATGTTTTAAGTACGAAAAGTATTAGAGAACTGGAAAAAAGACTAGAAAACTGAGAAAAAGAAAGAAAAGATTTCTTTACTGTTCTTGTTCACCCATTTTTGTAAGGTCCCTCACTTTTTCCTCCTGGCTGCTCGCTTCATGAGGGAGGATCAGGGTTGTGCTGAAGAGCTGCAACAGCTTTGAAACACCTTCTGAAATGATCCCTGCTATTATCCGGCCTTTGGATTGACTGTTCTTCCCTGGGTTTCTATCTGAGAAACAGGCAAGTTGCTGTAAAGGAGCAGTTTTGGATGCAGCCTCTGGTGTGTTGAAAATGTATTTATCTAACTTTGTATTCTTCCTGCCAAATGATGGAGTGCTACTGGGCTGAGAAAACCATTAGTAAGTGTCAGCAAGGAGGAAGACATCCACTCACCCCACAGAAGCATTTTGGGAAGTTTTCATATCCGTGCACCTGAAGACAATCTGATGTCTTTTTCCCGAGGAGTCATCAAACACATTAATTAGGAGAAATTGCTAAGTCTTCTCTTTTGTTACATGGCTTTTTCTTGCTGAACACTGGGATCAGAATGAGTACTGCATCGCTTGAAAAATTCAAATTCCTTCACCATTCAAAATTTATATTCAGAGCACATGACCCTAGCTGGAGTTTATAAAACTACATTTAGGATCCACATTGTAGTCAAAAGGCATACTGGGCACAGGGACTTCTCAAAAAAAGCCTGGTACTGGGGGATCACAGGGCTCCACACACTCAGTCTTACAACATGATCTGCAGCTTTTGCCTGGGTTTAAAAGATGTCAGGTAAACTATATCCCATACCTGCAGAAACTGGCCAGGTTCCTTTCTCCGGGGTCAAAAGACAGCAAACAGAGGCCAGAAACAAGGGAGAGATTTCTACTGCAGTTAGAGTGGCCCAGGCAGTCCTGTCTTGCCTGTCTAGTCCCACTGAGTCCTATGCACCCAGGACTGTCTCATGCACCTCCACCTCTATGAGATAAAACCCTTACTGAAAAGTACTTCTCCCAGAAAGCCTGCAAATAAAAATAGAGATTACTGGTACATTCCTTCCTGTTCTCTTGAGTCACTGGTGGCTGTATAGCATCTGGAGAGCATCTCTTATCTCCAGGTTTTAAACTAATGTTGAGACAAATTTGCCTTCATTTTTATTTTTCTCCCTGTGGCAGCATCCCAATTGTAAAAGTAATTCATAAACAATAAATTTCGACCTCTTAAGAATATAAGGCTTAATTCACTCATTTTCTGTGATCCAGAAAATGTTCATGTTGTTATTCATATCCCATGAAATCATGTTTTTATAAACAGGTAGTTAAAATGTCAGAAGGATGTTCCAAGCAGTGAGCAAACTGTGTAGGTTAAGTGTGAGAAAACAATATCCTGGAGAAGCATGAACTCAACTCATTTGAACCCATAAAAAACTAAGCACTGAGGTTAAACCATAAAATGTGGTGGGCAGTTTCTCACTGCAGTAAACCACTAGACTATCAGGTATGCAGGCAATATGTGTTTGTTTGCTCCCGTGGATACTGAAAGTATTCTGAATTCCTCAGGACCTTAAATATTATGTTATAAAATATTAAACCAATACCTTTAGGACAAAAACAGAATCCAACACATGCCACCTAAATTACTAAGGTTGAAAAATAAAAAATCAGAACTCGAGCTTCTGAAGAATTTTTTTTTTTTTGGTGGAATATATTTCCACTTCAGCTATAAAAAACCTCCAGTTTAAACCCCTGCACTTGTTTATACCTGAGAATAATGATGTACCTTATTCATTTGCTTTTAGAGAGGGTTATTTTTGTTTCTGCTGAAGCAACTTCTTTTTTTTTTTTTTTTTTATTACAGCATCTTTGAAGTTAGCGGTTACCCTGTCTTCTTAAAGGGAGTATCCTGTTAAAGAAAACTAAGAAAATTATATGCCTCAATCCGGCAGGACAATTTATTGTTGTTTATGTCTGCAGTGGACTTAACAGCAACACATAGAGCAGCAAGCGTTTTTTTTTTTCTGGGGAAACCAAACAAATGCTGTCCTCCTTTTGTTAATGAACACACAGATTTTTCAGAGTTCACCAGAAGTTAAACCTCCTGAAAGAGACTAAAATGAACTAAATAGGTTTCTTAAAAACAGTATGTGCTGGGAAAGAAGGAACTCAAGAGTGCATTCATGTGAAGACTATTGTGAAAGCAATTTCTTAGAACAGATCTTTTTCAATGGGTTTTCCACTTCTAAACGCTGATTGTTGGGGTGGAGTTTTTTTGTTGTTTTCTAATGCAAATTTCTGTGGCATTAATTCTGGGAATTTTTCCAGTTAAACATATTCTTCCATTTAGCGCAAGAGGAAATTCTCAGCAGCAATTCTAAAGTGGTTTTCATTTTAGCAAGATGGATGAGGAAACCTTTGTTTTGTTTTGAGAGACCCTTAGACCTATTGTGCGCAATGCGGTAATATTTAACCCCAGAACTGCGGCTTCTTCAGAGCCAGTGACAGTGCAAATAAATATTTATCCCTTGGTAAAAAAGAAAAAAATGGCATACCATTCAGTAACTTGGGCCTTGCTAGCTATCAGCAATATTCTGTGTGCTCATTGCCCTCTCCTGGTTTCCTCCGGTAATTTTCAGGTTTAATATATCTAAAACGGGTTTCCCGAAAACATTAAGCACTCCCCGGACAGATTTTTTGCCTTTGCCGGTTGAAGGTATCGTGAACACATTTTTTTAGGTAGCACAAACGACTCCTCATCAGTGTGCGGGTACCAGGCTAAGAGGCTTCACTGGATTCGCACCCGTGAGCTCTTTGCTCCCTGTGCTGCTGCAGCACCTGGCTGCAATGCCTACTTAGGGCTACGCACGCAATTCCTGCATTTTGTTTCTAAAAAAAGGCTTTGGTAACACCGTGCCTTAAATACTTGCAACAAAAGGAAGCTGTTGTGAGGTAATAGATCATTACAGGTAGGGATTCCTCAGAGGGGAGAGGTGTATATTTCTTCATGAAACACATGAAGCCAAATTTCAGCAGCTTGCTCAGGTCAGTGCCCAGGCAGGTTCTGAGTATCTCCAGGGGTGAAGATCCCACTTGCTTTCTAGGCCTGTTCAAGTGTTTCACAACCCTTGCAGTAGAAAATTGTTCTTAATATTAAGTTTCTTAAGTTTTAATTTTATGAGGTTGTTCCTTAGAATAGGACCTTTAATTTCACAGAGGAGAAAGCTGATGTTTTCAGAGGAACAATAGACATTAATAAGTCATGACTGGTGCAGGGAAGGGGAATAGGAAGATATTTTTTTAGTACTCAAAAATATGACCATTGCCAAGTTTACACTAAAATGGTTTTTTTCACTAGCATATAATTACCTTGTGAATAATTACCTAAGGCATCAAGCTTACTACTTCTGAGTAATGTAGAGGGCACAATGCTATCTTATTTATACACATATTTTGTGTGTGTGTGTGTGTTTTACGCATGCATGTATGCATATGTAAAATGTACAGTACATTTAATTTAGAAACGTATTCTCTGACTTGCTCTCCTGTTTCTGTGAAATGAGAACACTGAAGTAGTAAAAGAGACTTTAAAGGCCCACACCTGAGGGAAGACTCTCCCAGCCACGGAAGTGTGACAGTGAGCAAGCCAGGTGTCTTGCAAGGGCAGCTTCCTAAGGGTCACATCAGCAAGCCTAGGGGTGTAACCGAGACACAGTAGTGAGTCATCCCAGGTTTTCCTCCTTTGAATGACAAGACCCTGTGTTTTATAATGCAAAATCAGCACTTTTAATTTATCAAGTCCCCATTTATTTGCTCTGTTAGAAAACCTGCATGGAGATCTACAATTATTTAAGCAGTTTTGGATCTCACAAATTCGTACACTCTCATGAACATGCAGATGCAGTGTTGTTGTGAAAGTCAAAATTTTGGGACATTCTTAAAACTTCACTTTTCCTTTAGCTATGTTATTTATTAATCTACATTTGAAGATAATTTCATTCAGATCCCAAACTGTCTAGGAGGTATGTTGGTGGTTCCAAGACCTCCCCGGAGTAAGAAAAGTCTTTAACTTCTGATGGGATGTGACTTTAAACTGGCTGTTTAGACTAAAGAATTTGTCTAAAATAATGGCATAGTGCTCCCAAAATAATCTGCCTGCCAGATTTAACAGACATTCTGGTAGGTTTTAGTGGAAATATCCACATCCTGGAATCTGGTTTTATATAACATGGTAATGCTAAAAGGGTTTAGAACTCTTGGTTGTCCTATAGCTAAAGATATACAGTGACTATTAGCATAGTAGCCACAAGGCATCATACCCTATGTTGTTCTGGGTAGATCCATAGACAAAGTACAAAAGAGGCTATATCATGTGCCATGTAGAGGGAGTGGTTATCTAAGGTGCACCAGTGTCTTTGAGTTCAAGGTAGAGAGTCTTGTAGTTTAAACTGAAAATAAAGAGCTATTCCAGCAGTGGTTACACGCAGATTATTTGTTATGTGTCTACGTACTTCAGAACAATCCAAATCCATGACAAACTACATGACTCTTAAGGAGACCTAATGCATGAAAATGGTTAGAAAGGTATGTGTTACTTTGTCTTTCCTTTAGCAAGCTTCATGTTTGTCCAGGAGTACATCCAGCTCCAGATTCTCTTAAACACCTCCAGCGTGGGAGACTCCACCACCTCCCCGGGCAACCTATTCCAGTGCCTGACCACCTTAACAGGGAAAGATTTTTTCTGATATCTAATCTGAATCTCCCTTGTCTCAGTTTAAGGTCGTTTCTTCTGGTCCTCTCACTGCAGGCATGGTACGAGAGAGACTGATCCCCACCTCACTACAACCTCCTTCCAGGAGGCACAGCAGGTCACTTACCATCTCCTCCTGGATTGTGGAGGCTTCCCTGATCTCCCCATCAACAATTTCCATCTCAGGGAGCTGGGTATCTTGAGGACAACTGATTTTGATATTAAAGAGTGAGGCAGAGAAGGCATTAAGCACCTTTGCCTTTTCCTCATCCCCTGCCACCACAGTACTCTGCTATCAACAAATGATGGAGACTCTCCTTGAGCCTCCTTTTCTGCTAATGTATTTATAGAAACTTTCTCGTTATCTTTAACCACACCTGCCAAATCAAATTCTAGCCGAGTTTTGGCCCTTCTAATCTTCTCCTTACATGACCTCAGGATATCCTTATAATTCTCCCAAGCTACCCGATTCCCCTTCCAGACATGGTAGATTCTCTTTTCCCCCTAAGTGCTAGCCTAACTTCTCTGTTTAACCAAGCTGGTCTTTTTCCCCCCACAACTTGTCTTTCAACACATGTGGACAGCCTGCTCCTGAGTATGTAACAGTTCCTTTTTAAAGCACACCCAGCCTTCCTGGAGTCCTTCCTCCTTCAGGAATGATTTTTGCTACTCTCCTCATAGCTCCAGGGCCACATGTGTGTGTAAGACCAACTAACTTGATTTTTCAAGCCGTAGCACCTTAATTAATTTGCATATTAATTAATTAAGAAGAGAAAACCCACTTGAGATTGAAGAGTGCAAATACTTTTCTGTTAAAAAGTATTTTAAATGTATTTAAGAAACCATAAATGCAAAGCAATTTTAAACAGACAGCGGAAGGTTAGCTGAAACAATACAAGAGAATAGGTGTGAAGCAGTGTATTAAATTTAGTCCAGAAGAAGGCAGACAACATATGGTCAGCTCTCTCTGACTCTGTGGAAGTATACTGCTAGCAAATATTGCACTATGTTGTGATAATAGCTCCGTGGGTGACAGCCTTCTTTTAGACTAACTAATGCTGTTGTGCAGCACAAAGGTAGGAAGTACTGTGCTGTTCAAGGTACAGCATGTTGCATGAGCTGAGGGGAGAATTAGGGTTTAAACAACTTGCAACCATTATATGTCCAGAAATGTTGAAGAAAGAAAGGATGTTAGCCTTGGCATAAAAGCCAAGTGATAATGTGAATGAGTAACTACACCCACATAAATTTCCCTTTACACTTGCATCATACTCATCGATGCAAAAACTATTTATAACTTATTTTCACATCAAAATAACATGTATACAATAATAAAATACTTATCATGTAAAAGCAGACAAGCAGAATTTTGCAAGGCTGATGTGCTGGTAGTCTTCACCAGTCTTCACTTAGTCTTCACTTATACAAATTATTCAATTCAAATTAATAAGTTAGCAGAAGAGTGTCTTTAACTCTCAAACAATTACATCTTGAAATGTCCCCAGTCTAAATTGAAGTCAAGAATTTTTATATAGTTGAAACCAGACAAAACTCTATATAAAGCTTTAATTATACCTGTAAATGGTACAAAGATTTTTTTTGTGCTCCAGTCAATCTGAAAGTCTATGTTTTCTCATCAAGATGATTCTATGCTCCTGGCTCAATTGTGGTTATCCAAAATACAAATTTGCTCTGAACTGTTTATCTTTTGGGGGCATAGGGTATTGCATATTTTATTTTTTTCATCTGTTTTTTTCCTCTGGCTACTCTTTGCAATAGCACACTCCAAGTGTGCATGTCTGTTAAGCCATTTTATCAGCCTCTATCAACTTCATTCCAGCTTAATGCACGTGATTCTTCCATTGTTTTGTACTACTGTGATTCCCACAATTTGACACTGAAAGGTGCCACAGCTGGTGGCTCTGCCATTCCAGACTTTTAGTCAGTATGAACCACTTCCAAAATACAAACAAAAGCACTAGTTACTTTAGTTGACTGCCTAAAGTAACAGGAAGAGAATATTATTCCCAAATATCATTGCAGTTTAGAGTCAAAGTAAAGCTGAACTATTATTTGTGAAGCAAAACACACCTGTTTCAGCTAGATGTTCAAGGACGAGATGCAAAAATTCTCCAGCAAGCAATATAAAGCAAGAAATAATGGAGCACACAGTCTTGTACATAGCTCTCATTCTTAACCTCATTTTAGGACAGGACATGATGTTGCATGTGTATGGCTAAGTTTCACTTCTTTCCTTGCATAAGGGAAAAACAGGTAAACCAGACAAAACCAGGAAAACCAGAAAGAATTAAATGCTCAGTTTTTATTAAAGGTGTTACTTTTATTAAAGTGTCATAATTAAGGTGTCACTCAGGTTTTTTTAGGTGTCACTTTACATCTAAAGCTAGTGAATAAATCATAGTTTCCCACAGCCTTCTCCTAGAGGAGGACTGATAGGTTATGGCCTAGACAAGAGGTCCATGTGGTGGGTGGGGAACTGTGTGAATGCACCAAGGGGGTGATGGCAAAGAGTTCCTTTTAAAACCAGAAGCCTGGCACAAGTGGGTTCCCCCAGAGATCAATACTGGGACCAATATTCTGCTTAATAGCTCTGTAAAATCACCTCAAGACAGTGAGTCACCCAGAAAATGGGATAAGGTGTACCCTGATAAAGTTTGCTGATGATTCTAAACTGAGTGGGGATGTGGACACTTTGGAAGAAAGAGCCACCCCTCAGGAATCATAAAGTCATAGAATATGATGAGTTGGAAGGAACCCATCAGGATCATTGAAGTCCAACTCCTGTCCCTGTCCCTGCACAGGATACCCAAATAGTCACACCCTGTGCCTGAGAGGATTGTCCAAACACCTCTTGAACTCTGTCAGGCTTGATGCTGTGACCTGTGATGCTGTGCCCTGGGGAGCCTGTTCCAGTGCCCAGCCACACTCTGGGTAAGGAACCTTTTCCTGATATCCAACTTAAACCTCCCCTGACACAACTTCAGGCCATTCCCTCAGGTCCTGTCACTGTCACCACAGAGAACAGATCAGGGCCTGCCCCTCCTCTTCCCCTCACAAGGAAGTTGTAACTGCAGCGAGGTCTCCCCTCAGTCTCCTCTTCTCCAGGCTGAACAGACCAGGTGCCCTCAGCCACTCCTCACACGGCTTCCCCTCAAGGCCCTTCACCATCCGCGTGCCCTCCTTTGGACACTCTCTAACAGCTCAATGTTTTTTTTTCTGCTGTGGTGCCCAAAACTGCACACAGCACTCCAGATCTGTACAGGCTGGAAGAGTAGGGTAACAAGAACCTTATGGAGTTCAACAGAGACAAGTGTAATGTTTGGCACGTGGGAAAACATAATCCATGAGTGTAGCAGGGGCTGGAATCTACCCAGCTGAGGAGCAGCTCTGTGGAAGGGGACCTGGATGTCCTTGGACAAGAGCTCAGTGAACAGTCCTACTATGGCAGAGAAAGCCGGGGGGATGCCAGGCTGCATCAACAAGGACACCACCAGCAGAGATAGAGGAGTCATTATCTCACTCTGCTCAGCACTCGCCAGGCTACACCTGGAACACTGTGTTCAGTTTTGGCCCCTGCCATACGAAACAAAAGACGTGGATAGGCTAGAGAGAGTCCATAGAAGAGACACAAAGAACCAGGAAGCCTGCCAGATGGGAAAAGACTTAGGGAAAACTTAATCAGCATGTTCCAGTATTTAAAGGGTGGCTACAAAGAAAATTGAGACTCCCTTTCCACAAGGAGTCACATGGAAAAGATGAGGGGCAACGGGTACAAGTTACTCCTGGGGATATTCAGTTTAGGCGCTAGGGGAAAGTTTTTCACAATGAGAACTATAAACCATTGGATTATTCTCCCCTGGAAAGTCAGGAATTCTCCCACATAATTGGGGAATTTGGCTGAACAGGGTGCTGGGTCATCTTGTCTACACTGTGCTTTTGCCAGGAAAGTTGGGCCAGATGACCCTTGATCTTGCCTTCCAATCTTATATGATCATTCTATACAATAGACGGTAATCCAGTTGCTAAGTAAAACTACTACTTAGCAACTGAATTATTTCTATGTTTATTATTTCCATGTTATGGTTTCAGCAAGAGTTGAAGGCACAAAAACCCAGCCTAAGGAATCATCATTGTATTTTAATAAAGAAATTATTTTGATTGTAAACATTCTGGCAAAACAGACAAATAGCAGCTCTATTGCTATGAAATTTAAAAGGTTGACAGACATATAAATTGTCTTTTCCTAGTCTAGAAGAATTCAAAGCAGTATTGTCTCAATGCTTAGTCAATCTGACCCTGTCCTGACCTGCAGGCACTCTGTAAAACTGAATTAAAATAATTGGTACTCGATCCTTTACATCTCTCTTTGTGTGCCAATAAGTATTAAAAATGGGAGAGACTTTATTTTATATATACATTGAGTGACCCCATACGAATCACAGGTCAGCAGGAAACTCTCAGAGAAGTTTCTTTAGGACAGCACCATTCTTGAAACATATTGGCTACACATATCCTCTTTTTCTCTTTCAAAAAAAATCTTTTTCTCATTTCCTTCTGTTGGTGTTTTTCGCTCTTCTCCTGTTTTGAGAAATATTGAGTTCTGAAAAGGCAAGAAAAAAGGAGACTAGGAAAAATAAATATCTCCTAGAATCAAATACATGAGAACTGGAAACCTCTTCCTCTGAAAACATTAAAGTGCTTCAAAAGGCAATTAAATGTGAAAGCATTTCCTTATTTACTTCATCATACTTCAGGATCCAGTGCAGCCACAATGTCTTCACATTGCATATGTAATTTTTAACTTTCAGAAGTTTCCCAATTGCAGATTTTTCTGTTTTCTTGCCCATAGGATACACTGCATTTTACTGCTCATAATTTGCACAAAGCTCAGGCTATTTAGTATTAAAGGGCTGATACAGGAAGGATTACAGACACTAAGAGTTCAGAACTTCTTTTAAAATCTGCAGTTTCTGTAGTCACCTTCAGAATTCCTTTCTTTAAAATTTGTTATAGGTGTAATATTAAACAGATGCTGATTTTTCTGTAATGTGTTGTAGGAGCTTGGATCAAATACTCTTTAACCACCACTGTCCTCAACAGATTGCTTTTTTCTGCCAAGATCTGACACCACAAATCACTTTTCATGCCTAAAATGCTGTTATTACTCCATTAATCCTTTTTATCTTAATTCTACGTTCCTCCCAGCTTTGGCACTCCAGCAGAAAAATGGAGGGATCTTGTATGATACAGATTCACTGGCTAAGTTATACAGGCAGGTGAACACTCTGCCTCTGTGAGCCTAGTTCAGTCTGCACCAATGCATGGGGGGGTTTTGCCACAGATAACCGCATCTGAGGCTGTTTGAAATGCCTCATAATGTCTAGAGTGTGCATATCTTTAAGTTCCCCTTCTTCATGTCCAAGTTCTTTCTCTTCAAACTCTCACTCCTTATTTTCCTTTTTTCTATCCCTCTCTTCTTTTACACAAGCGCACAGACAGGCTGACAATCTTAGTTTAGATTATTAAATTGCTGTAGATACAGTATTTGTTTTCTGTTTAATCTTCTCACCTGGTTCAATCTATGATGTAATGTTTCCCATAATGTCTTCTGGAAGCTGAGAGAGGGATGCAGAGAAATGAATTTGCTGGGAAAAAAAAGAACGCAAAGAGTATCTTTGCAAATCTTCAACACTAATACCACATTCCAATCACAAATTTTTATCACTTTGCCGTGTATAATGTTGCAGCGTGGTCACCTCTGTGCTCTGGCCGCCCGGTGGCCAGACAGGCAATGGCTGCAAAGGCTCCGGCTTTGCGGCCACTCAATGTGGCAATGAGAGAGGCAG
Source organism: Falcunculus frontatus (assembly GCA_013398115.1). Classification (NCBI taxonomy): domain Eukaryota; kingdom Metazoa; phylum Chordata; class Aves; order Passeriformes; genus Falcunculus; species Falcunculus frontatus. The sequence continues at coordinate 913,647 of VZRV01008493.1, read as the reverse complement.
CTGTAAGCCACCTGTGGCAGGCTCACTGTGGAGCAGGCTGCACAAAGTTGGTTGCTTGGCAACCAAGGCGAGGGCAAAGAATGAAGGAGGGACTCCTCGGTGCCTTCAATCCCAGTTTATTGTTGGAGGTCGGGTAGCAGGGAGGTGCTGGAAGGGGAGGCAACGACGAGAAGTCGGGGAATTACAGTTGCACGCCCCTTTTAAACCGGGGCAGTGCAGGGAGGAGACAAAGGGATAAACCAATAGGGGAATGACAAGGGAATGACATTAACGAATCAGGGTGAAATAGGGGAGGAACATATTTGAACTAACCAATTATGAACCGAACATAACAGAACTTTCTAGATGGTAATGCATATTCAACAGAGGGTTATAAATATGTATAAAACAGTGAACCAACGGGGATAACGAGAACATAGAGCTTTCCAGAATGAGGGATGGAGTTGCGGTGGATTGACACCCAGTGGGATGGAGCCTCAGTCTTCGACCCCGCCTTCAGGGCCGAACTCCTGGGCTGTAAAGTCCACCCACTGAATGTCACTCAGCCCCCAAGTGGGCTGGGCCACCGCAACATAATGTCACAGCACATAGTGATATGGCAAAACAAGTATTATGGCAGGCACTTCTTTGCACAATTAGGAAATACAGTATTCTATATTGGTACTGTGTCCACAGCAAGGCTTGGGAGTGGTCTCTGCACGGGGAGACTGGGGCTGCCCCATGCTGGCCACAGCTGCTCAAGCCAGCTCCAATGGATCCACTACAGGACATGGCTGAGCCCTTCAGTCATGCTGCTGGTGTGTCTGGAAACACTTATTTTGAAAAGGGCAGAAAATGCCATAAAAAGTGAAGGAGAGAACAAAAAGAGTGAGAAGCAGAACAGGGTAAAAACAAAAGTCAGACAAGGAAAGGTCCTCCACAGCAGAGCAGAAATTCCCTGAAGACCATGGAAAACCAGTGCTGGAACAGGTTTATCCTGAAGAACTGGAGTCCATGAAGAGGACCCACACAGGAGCACAGGAACAGTGTGAGGAGGAAGAAGCAGCAAAGAGACAGCTGCTGTGTACTTACTGCAGCCCCCGCTGTGCATCTCAGGGTGGGATAGAGGACTCAGGAGGGAAGGAGTCAATGTGGGCATTGGAATGGAGGGTAGGAGAGTGGTTCCTCTGATTGTCTTTGTATCTCACTCTTTGGATCTGTTTTAACTGGAAATAAAAGAAATGCATTTTCCCCAAGTGTGTTTTCCCCATGACAGCAGCTGGTAAGCAATCTCCTATCTTTGTCTCAATCCATGAACTTTCTCAACCTAATTTTTCTCCCATCCTACTGGAGAGGAGTGGTGAGCAGCTGGATGGGAGTTTGGCTGCTAGCCAGAGCTAACCCACCACAATGCATGACTGTGTTATGGTGGCACGCAGAGGTCGCAGTTGTCGTTAGACAAGGACTGACCCTTGACTGTAAAGATTATGCAGGAAGACCACCCTGGAGCAAGACCCAAAATTCCTGTGCCACATGACTGTGAATCAGCCACACAGCAACCAGTTTCTCTGATGCTCTAAAATACATGTTACTGGGGAAAAATGAAACCTTGACATAAAGCACACACACTTAATTGGTACCTCATATAACAAGTAATTACTGACGTACATTGCAGCTTTCAAAAACCTGGACTCCATGGACTTTCAGTGGTGAGACACTGCAGTCAGGATAACTCTGGCAGCTATGAGCACTCATCAGTCTAAAAATCAGTACAAGAAGAGTCCCTTTTCTTAAATTTTCTCTTGTCAATAGCAGAATATCGCAAGAAAATTTGACTCCACTGAGATTATGATAACGTAAGCAAAGACTGAAATTGAAGAATATTTCAGGGTTATGCAGTAACTGAAAACTCGTTGTTATCGTCAACTAATTTTCAGCTATCTTTATGTCCTTAAAAAAAGGTGAAAAAAAAGAACCAGAGATGCTGAAACTTATCCACAAACAGCAGCATTCTTCCCATGCCCGCCCTGCCACTCAGCTTGTCCTCAGGAATAAGCTTTCCCTTCCTTAACATCAAATGGAATCCAATGCAGCTTTAAAGAAAATCTTCTTAAAGCACCAAAGAAAGAAGAATGGCTCATACTGGGTTTGTTTCCTTGGATTTAATGTTTTTAATTAAAAAAAAAAAACCCAAAACACAAAAGTTTATGCTTAAAGCTTCATTCTAAGTGCATATTCAAAGCGCGTGCCCTCAACAGCTGGGGATGAGAACAGTTTTATCTCAGGGGGCACTGGGTAGGTGGCCTGTGTTGCTACTTGCTTGGGAATAGTTTTGCACTCAGGAAATCTGTCCATCAACTTTAGTAATGATCTGTGTTTAATCTGCTGAAAAAGAAAACAAGCTCAGATATCTTATGCTTCTCGTCTTTATGACAGGTGTATCGGCATGAGAAGTTTATTTTTTTTTTCAGTCGGTATTTATTGTTCCAGAGATATCCTTGCTGCGTACTAATGTCCTATTTTCATGTGAGATTGCAAGTTCATTACACTGGGATGTTTTTCTTAACTTTCACTGTGATAGTAAAAGTACCTACAACTCAGCTTAAACATGTAAATCATTATTTATCTGAGTAGTGGAAAGAAGTGTTGCTTTAATATTTCACAATAAAAATGTTAAAAAATGCACAATGAAATACATGTAAAACCATTTTGTTTACCCAGCTGGACCAGGCCTCTGTTAGAAATTGTTTGAAGTGGATGGATACTGATGTAATTTTGGAAAATGCATTAAACAGAGAAAAAATGTTTTTCTTTTATTATAAGTCAATACCAGGAGGGAAGGAAATACAGTAAAATTTGCCGCAAGCAGTCTCTCAGGGGAACAGCAAAAATTGACTGCTTAATGGACATGGCCTTCTAATAAATTCAGACAAGAATTTATTGAATTTTTTAGGGATATGCAGAGGCTGTTTGTAGACAAAGAAGTCTGAAAAAGTCTGTATTTTGTGTAGATCGTATATGCAATTTTATTAAGGAGAAAGTTTAGCCATGAAAGAAGTCTTTCTCTTAATAATAAACAGTGTGATTTTGTAATTCTTCTGTAACAAAAAAAATCTTGCATGGAGTAATGTGCTGAAATATGTGATTTCCCATCTGATTACCTACTGTTTTCTAAATATGTTTGTTATTGAACCTTCAGGACTTTTCTCTTGGGTATTCTTTTCATAGCAAGGCTGCTTGAAGGGCCTACCAGGGTCTCTGCTTGTACTTTGAGTAGACAAGTGTTTTCCAAAACAAGAAAATGTTTTGTTAAGCAATGCTGAGGTCAGACATAAAATGACAGTGGCTTCTGACTGACTGGTTTTATGTGGTTGAGGAAATCTGGACCCTATTCTTGATGAGAAGATGAAGTGATAACCTACATAAAACTTTTCCTTGAGGAGTATTGCCAGGAACTATCACACTGCACTCTGTAAAATAAATGACTCAAAGACACCAAGAATAATCACTCTTTTGATCTGTTTATAACATGGAATATGTTTGTATTGCTGACAGTCTCTGTAGTGTCACGATATATACCAGGGTCCCCCACGGGAGGATTATACTTCCAGAGAGCCTCATCAAAGGGACATCAGATTTCACAGACAATGGCACAGGAGGTTACACCTTATTGGCAGCCATTTAATATTTTACTAATGGCATTATACCACTGTCATCCACAAGTTTCAAGTGAGAAACAGGTCCCTGCATACCCTGGTCATAGCAGAGGGAAAACATGTCCTCTCAAGTTCTCAGTTTGGGTACGAGATTAAAGACAAAACGTACTAGTGGAGAACTCTTGTCAGAGAGAGGTGTTGCTCTTAAAACCCCACCTATCTGAGTATGTGAGGATCACTGCTTTTACTGAAAAGTTAAATAACTTCTGATCCCAGGACTCTGCTGAATCTGTTGGCTCACTGTATGCCTGCAAAATGCTGAAGCAATAGGGAGAACGAAATGCTGGCCTTTGATCTGATTTACACCCAGTGAATCTGGGACTCCTCTTATACCTCCCTTTCTGGCCAGCAAGGAGTGCTTGTCCACTCAGAAGACAACAAAGAAGAGCTCAGCACTGATATTGCGCTAGAGTTAAATCCCACAATTTTTAAACTATGGATGGAACTCATCACATTGAGATAATAAAAACAGCACTGTCTAGAGCAAGAAGTTATTTTCAAATTCTTGCCTCCAGCAAGGAGTTGTTCTTTGTAAAAGCAATGATGATGGGGTTTGTGCAGCTTATTCTATAGGGAGGTCATGGGCTCAACATTTAATAAATGCAATGCTTAATTGTGAGGCTTAGACAGCCGCTTTTTATGGGAGGGTACATGAAAGGAGGAAAAAGGCAGACAGTTAGCAAGAGCTGATTGGGAGTGGAGGAGGTAGGAGATAGCAAGTGGCAGGAGGTTACGGTCCTGTATTGAGTTAGACACTAATGCAGCATGTTCATTACACCGTTTTTGATTTCAAGCAAGTTTTCATTCCACTATTCTGTTTGCAACCATGAAGCTATAGGATTACATATAGGAAAGCCAGACTGTGAAAAGTACGAAATCAACCATGAAAAGATTATGAAAACTGGATGTAATACAAAACTGAAATAACATGAGAAAGGAACTCCTAAGAAACAGCACGAAACCCATAGTGCCATTCATTAAGTGCTTCCAGTGGAGTGCAACAGTTTGCCTTATGGAGGATAAAGCCCATGACTTTTAACTTGGTAATTTCTCTTTAAGGATCAGATAAACAAAAATGTCAGTGACCTTGGCAACATGACCCAAGTGTCTTAGTTTCACTAGGATGAACTGTTCTTGGAAAAAATTCTCCCCTGTCTGACTCACAACCAGGTTTTTCCTTCTGGAGTAGGAATGTGTGCTGTTCTTCCCCCTGCTCCCTTCCCAGCTAGCAACGCAGGCAAATTCCAGCTCACTAGTCTGGCATTTCAATTTCTGTAGGGTCTTCTCATGTTATGCCAGTGTAGAAGCTTTCACATTTTTTGTAACATTCTTTTGAAATAGAACACCTCCAAAGCACCTTGCTAGAGTCCAGTGACTGAACTTTGAAAAGGATGGGGTTTTGTCTTTGTTCACAAAATGTGCAAAAGTAAATTTCATTCTCTGTGGCACATTAGAGAGGCCTGCGAGCAGTGATTGCAAAAGTTATTACTTTTAGGCTTAAGAATACAGTGGCAGGGATATCCATATGGGAAACAAGGTGATGGACACTTGCTTTTAATCATTATCGAAGTGTCCAGAGCACTCAGTGGTACGCAGGAGACAGATCTGACGCCTCCCTCAGGTCACGGGAGTTACAGTTTGAATATTCTGAAGCAAAGAAAAGTTACCTGCTCAGCAAACCAGGAAAGAATGAGATGGCTCTGCTCTCAAACCCCCTGGCCTGACAGTGCTTTGTCATCTCCCGGCTGGAGAGCCCTTCTATCCCAGTAGCTGTGCATTTTGAGCACAGTAGGTTAAGTCCTTGTGCTAGGACGCTAATGTGACAAGTAGGTTCAATCCTTTCCCTGCATCACGCTAATTTTTACTAATTTTAATTTAGTCTGACCTTCAGTAACACCATTTTCTCTAAAACCAAGGAACCATACTCTGGCATGAGCCTGTTCTGCATTACACCACTTTGAAATAGTTTTTAACAGCAGTACTCCAGCCAAAAATAATTATGGTGAATTCTCCATTATCCGATGGAAAGAAACAAACGTAGCAGAAAAACATGGATGATGCAAGTACCAGGAGCAGTCATGGAACCAGTTCTCACAAGACTAGCCAGACCTAGGACTATCCCTTCACTGTACCCCCCTGACACTCCAAACTGGAGGAGGAGTGCACTCATTCATGCACAGCACCCGGCCTTAACTGATCTCTAAGTGCACCACATTTCAACAGAGCTAACAAGCTTTCTAGGAATCCAAAGTGCTCGGCAGCACAGTAGGAGCCAGATGATGCTTGATATGGCATGAACACAAGTGCATAAAATCTGCTGGTGTCGTGCTGGCAAAGAAGAGCCCCTTGGATGCAGTTTCAGAGGGTTCCACGGTACTGGCTTGGTGTGTGTTGTGCAGAGACAACAAATCTGCCTCTCCACTGAGATAGTCCCAGTCCAAGCCTATGCTACGCTCTGCACAAACTTCATTTTGCCCAAAGATAATCGTTCAAGGAGATTGGGTAGGTTCTTGCATACCCAGCACTGTCTTGTCTTCTGCAACACAACTAATCAGTGGTACAAATCTATTACTGAAAAACAGTCAAGTGGGAAGTATATGGAGAAATATGTTATGCTTGTGCCACTTGATTTCTTGATGTTTGCTGTCTTGCCACCGGCAAGGAGGATATGAAAGTCAAACAGCACTGTACTGTCCATGAAACCTTGAGACAATGCTATTGCTCTCTTATTACCTATAACAACATCCTTAAGCATCTTGAAGGCAAATCTGCAAGAGTCTGCTGCTGGCAATCCCTGCAAAGACAATTAGGGGAGGTGAAAAGGAAAAAACAAGTATGACAAGATGATACAAGTAATCGAGCTTGAGTGTGTATCCGAAACTGCCAAACTGATACACTGTCTTTAGCAGTCAAAGATCTCACATGTTTTATGAATAGACTCAAAACTTTTAATCATGGTATTGTACTGATATTATAACTGATGCCAAGTGGATAAAAACATAAGCCCTACTCTGACCTCTAAAAAAATACTGATGTTGAAAATGCAAATGTGTCACAGCATTTTTACAGTTGACAGCTATGTATTACAAAGTGGTTGTTAATATTTTTGTTCTTTGTAACACACGCAACCTGAAGAAGTCCCTCAGGGAGGTCTGTGCTACACTTCAAGTTTCTTTTGTAACACAGTTAAAAAAACAAACAAATTCAGCATTGCATTAACAAAAAATACAAAAAAAAACCTATGGAGACAGGATTTGCAAAACTTCCAGCTGTATTTCCAATCATTGTAGAGTAAACTTTTCTAGATTGTTTGACCATGCAATGTTCTTTAAAAATAACCTCATATGCCCTCTTTAATCTATATTGACAGCATTCAAATCACAGAGCACAGTGAAATTAAAGTGAAATGGCTGAGCAAACGACTCATATTCTCAGCTTTCAGAAAGCAAAAGGATTGAGAATAGTCTTGAATTTTTCCTAATAATTTCCTTTAAAAGTCTGGTTCCATGTATATACAATATCTTCCTTTTCTTTTCTGAAGCAGGTAACAAAAACTCCACTCTTCTAAAGGTTCACGAAAGCTCCTGTTAGCTCTGGTAACACCAGGAAGTCCTGTTCATGTACAGCCAGAAGCAGAGCATAGAAGTCTGCTGTAGAACTAAGGATGAGAAGAACTACAAGAAACATGCTCTCCATACAGCTTGTGAACAATTCAATAAAAGGCAACTATAAATTCCTATCTGGAGTGCCTAGATAATACCACAGGTACCCTCAGCCAAGTACAGAAAAAAAGCAGAGCAAACAAACGAAATACCCAAACCGCCTACAAAATTAAGTGAAATACTGTTCTAAATCCTTTATTTTCTTGTTATTAATATTTCTGTTTGTGTCTCCCTCCTGCAGCTCTTGGCAAACACTGAACTTAAACTATTTGGAAAAGTAGTTCGTTCTTCCCACCTCATCTGTGCCTTTTCTTAACCCCCAAAATCAGAAAGCATTGTGGTCCTTGCTGAAATCCTGTTTACCAGCATTGCTTTGTTACGTGAGTATTTTCAAGTTTTCAAAGGAACTTTTTGTTCCTACGGAGTGAAGTCTCCTCATGTCATTCTGCAGCCAAGTTAGCCAAGGTGCTGATAGCCCCCTGCAGTGAAAGAATATGAGGAGAGTGAAAACTGGGGGAAAGAGAGCAGTCTTCTCAACTGTCAACATTTATTTAAATGTAATCATGAAATCTGGCTGTTCCATGGGCCATGTGGTGTCTGCCCATTCTGCAGGGTGGGGCTGGAATTACTGCTGGCATGAATTTGTTTGGCCTCTTATTTTCATAACCCTTCAGAGCCACACAAGGGGAAAACAAGAGGCTACATAAGTACATTTGAGGGCTAAATGTTTGTCTGGCGTGCTTGCATCATACAGGACTTGGAAGGGCTGAGGAAATCCTCTGAGTTTAGGGGATGTGAGGTGAGCTGCATAGTTTACTATGCAGACAGACAGCTGAAGAGATGTAGAAAAATACTCAAGCAGGTACTGAAAGGGGTCAATATGCACGGCTCAGTGTCAGAGGAGAAAATGGGTGCAAGATTAACTCTGTTGTCTTCCACTATAATGATTTCAAATCCACTTATAGCAAGAAGATGGAGGAGGCTTCCCCTCCTATAAGAAAGGGATATGCCCCTTCATTTTGCTCAGCTCTCTGATTTTCTGAAGCCTTTTGTGGCCACTTTTATTCTCCCACAGACTCCCTGGTTTCTCCTATAGTAATCTTGGCCCCTTCCTCTTCATAAACCTTGCTGTATTTCTCTCCCCCCCCGTCTCCTTGCAGGTCCCCTCCTCATGCTTCACCAAACTTTTTCTGCTGCCCAGTTCTCCTGACAAGGCTGTAAAGAGGCATGTGGCTGCTGCTCCTGCTTCCCACCAACAGGAAGGATGACTTTAGCAGGTGACAGCAATTGGAAATGGCTCCCATGCTCTGTCTTCAACTCCTCTGCTTCTCTTCAGCAGCAAAAACTGACTACAAAATAATGAGAAGGATGGGAAAGTCTGGAGAACTTGTGGGCTGTGGTGGTATCTAGAGAGGCTGTGAGAAATCTAGAAGATGATTCAGAGGAAGCAGAAGAAATACTGAAGGAGAACTGGAAGTGTTTTTCACACGGGCAGATTAGGAGATCAACACAGTGCTCCCAGTTACAAGTCACTCATATATATTGAAGAGTAAACCTGGATGTGGGCCTGCATAAAACAAGCGTCTAGGAGAGTATCACTGACAAAGATTGATGGTAGGTGGAGTTGCTTGGGCACATGAACATATGACAGAAATAGGTAAGTGGCTTAGAAAGGAGAGAGAAAATGCTCAAACAGTACAGCTGGGCAATGAAGACAAAGGGCGAGCATGCTGAAAAGTGAGAGGGAAAGCAAACTGGGGGAAAAGAGAAAGAGGACGAAGAACGAAGTTGGCACTGGTAGGTTTGCCACAGAGCAAAACACTAGCAAAGTCAAGTGCTAGGAGGATAAAGAGTACAAAAATAAAAAAAAAGTAAGAGACAAAGGAAGATTACAATATGGGAAAGGAAAGAGATAGTGACCACTGTGACAGTGACAATCTCGTTCATTCATTATTAATATAAAGGGGCTGTTGATCTTGGAAAGTGGCCACTCTGCTTGTCACACCAAGACCTCGCTTGGTCTCTTTCAGAATATAAATCCAGGTTCTCAGGAGCCAGCTCAGTGGATATTTTACATGTTTGGCATCTGATGCATTGACAGACTGCACATGGGAGGCCTTCAAGAATTTTCAGACCCATCTGAAGACTGGAGAATCTCTGATTTTCTATACTATTTGGTTGAGTGCAGAGAGATTTTAAAGCCCGTGTCCCATTTATAATATGCAGCTGTTGTTTTAGTGACATCTTGGCTTAGAAGTATGGGATAAAAGCTGGTCTAAGTACAGTTCTTGACTTCTTTTGGCTGTAATTAAATTCTGGTTCTTTCTTGTGAGAGATTTTTGAGGAAGAATTGGAAATCAATCCTTTTTGCTGGCATTATTCCTGGCTTATTTACTTCCAATGCAGTTAATGGAGGGGAAAAGGCAGAGGATAGGGAATCACTATCACTTCTTCTGCTTGGAGGTCCATTTTGGTGGGGCTACTGTCATGAAACAGGAAGAAAAAAGCTGGTAGATTAAAAAATAAAAATCTTTAGCATGTAAATGCAAAAAGAAATGGTAGGGGTTTAAGTCATGAGGCTCAAATCCCTGTGGGGGCCACTTAGGAAGAATTACTTGACTCATAGATTTTAGAGCCAGAAGGGATCAACAGATTGTTAGTTTGACCTACTGTGTAACACGGCCATAGTATTTCATCCAACTAATTTTGCAGCTAGCCTAAAGCCTGTCTTTTCTGAACTCAGGTGGGCTTGATGTGGAGACTTGAGGGGTTGAAGAACTCAATGCATGTTAACAGTTTCTCTTCTAGTAGTTTATTCCTTCTTGCTTAGCATATGTTGATTTTATATTTAACTTTATACATATTCATCCTCTTTTTTTTCTTTTTGTTGTTGTTGCTGTTAAGCTTTTTCTGCTTTGTTGGAAGCCTTCATTACCTATTCTTTTCTTGATGTGAAAGATGCTTTTGAAATGAATAGTGTATGCCAGGTACAAAAGATATGTGGAAAAAGGGCATCCAGACAGCAGTAATATGAGTGACTGGAATGGGGAACATCTGTTGCAAGAAAATTGTCTCATTCTGAAGTATACTGTGTGTATGTAGCTGGGCTCCCCTGCAGCTGATGCAGTGCTGTTCCAATTTGTATCTAGGTGTTGATGCTCGGGGCGCAAGCTCGCTGATGGCTTGACACTGCAATTGCAGGGTAAAAGGGGCTGCCCTGGGGACAAGGTGATTCCAGCTCTTGGGACAGCTTTTGGCAATGGTGGCTGCCTATGTGGGATGTAATAAGAAGGGAAAGAGCGTGAAATGGCAGACTGTGTGAGGCTGCAATGAGTCAGCCACTCCAAGGGGGCTGGAAGAAATGTATAGTCTGTATAAAGGAGCCCTGGGCTGCCCTGAGCTGGAGGCAAGGAGTTCGGGTTTCTGCAAATCCAATTCCTCTGATATTCTTGGCAGTCAGGGGAGGAAACTCACAGCAGAGAGCTCTAGTGTGTGCGGAGTGATGATTTTCGGGCTGCCTTCTCGGAAGGCAGGCCAATAAACGTGGCTACCATGTCCTGCAACAACAGTCCTGAAGAGGGAGCATGAACTAACAGCAGCGTCCCGGGCAACATCATACGCATCCTTTGTGATGGACTGAGCAGTGTAAGACTTATGGCTACAGCACTGCACAACTATTGACACGAATAATTCATATATAGATGTCCTTAATAACCAATGACTTGGTTATTAAATCAAATTTTTTTGCCAAGAGAGAGAAAATCAATGTACTAATTAAAATTGCTCTTTCTGCAAGATCTTTTTTTTAGAAATTCATCATCTTACAAACTTCATGCTGCCATTTATTTTTCCATTTCTTCTTCTAAATACTGGGTTTGTTCTTTTTCTGTCCAAACCCTCTTACTGCATTTTGGAGTTTCAAAATTCTTTCTCTGAATTTCCCTTTCTCTTGTTAATGGTACTAATTCAGAAGATCTGACATTTTTCCCACCAATCTTTGTTATTTACAAGTACTACCAGAAGTATCATAGGAGTATAATTATGAGATAAACACAGTTCTGTTGAAAAAAGCACTACGTATTTTCAGGTGGTCACATGGGGAAATGTCATTAACACTGTGTAATTTGCTTGGAGTAGCCCAGCCTTGGAATGTGCGGCAGTATTTCATTGCATGAAAAATGATTGTTGCTTCAGCTGCAGCCATATCCATCTTCCTGGGAAAACTTCCAGCTTCAAAGGGAAATCTGGTTGTACAAGTTTGAACTGTGTTCTTAGCTGCAACATAATCTTTTCTGTCTTCTAGTTGTCCATTGGAAATGGCAATGAAAACATGGCATGCGTTCCTTTCAGCCTCGGTGTAACCTTTCTCTTCTTCAGGAAAGAAAAGTTACTGAACCCAGAGGGTAATTAATTTACTGACATTCCTTCAGATGCTTTGAAGATATGCTCTGAGGGAAGGTCTGCATGCTGATCTGTAGAGTAAAGCAAAAGGGTGGCACCTACCAAGGCAATGTCAAAAAAATAAAAACATTGGTCTCCTACGTAATGCCTTCACAACAACTAAATCATATTAAACATAGACTGATTTCATAGGCTGAATAGTCAAGTTCTTAAATCTTCAGTTACCAAAACATGTTGTCATAGGAAAATCTTCAGTGGAGCTAATATCACTTTTTTACACATAAGAGAAAAGAAATACTGGTAATGGGAAAGACATATGACAGACATTTCCAAACCTTCAGAAAAGCAAGCCGGAAAGTAAAAGTAATGTATAATGAAATGGACCTCCCTCATTTGTTTTCTCTCCATGAGCAAATGAGCTATAATAAACAGTAAAAATAAAGAAGTCTTAGCAATTGATGACCTCTCACCTTCACCCCATCCAAGCTACTTTTAAAGGCATTTTTCATACTCTCGGTTTATTTATTGTTCCTCTGCTGCTTCCAAGTTGACCTTCAGATAGGATCCCACCCAGAGTTTTGCAGGAAGGAAAACCGGGCAGCAGAAGCAAAAGGGTTATTAGTTGGAATGATGGTTACAAAAATATATGCAAAGTAATTATATCAGGGCTGTTCCTGTCTTGCTGGGATACAAATATTTTTATTGATGTGTGTCTCAGACCCTTTGGGAAATTATCAGACACATTGATATCCTATGATGAGTTTACCATGGCTTCTCTATGATCCTTCCTATTATTCCAGGATGCCCTAATTGCACATGTACATGAAATGTAAATTACTTCATATAATAAAGCCTGTTCTAGGGAGTATCATGTCCACTATGTGATAGAGCCTGGCTTAAAGAAGATACACAATGGAAAGCAATTAATTTCTGCTGTTTTTCTTTCTCTGGTAAAAGTAATTCCTGTGTTTTTTGTTTGTATTCTATCTAGTCAGCAAGAGTTGATAATGGAGTATGGAAAAGATACAAACCAGAAGAGATTAAAAGCAATTTTGTACCGTTCAATTTAAAACAACACAGAGATCTGTACCAGTCAGCTGCAGTAAACTACATGCATGGTATATGTAATATAGCAAACATTTTTCAGGAATTTAGCTGGAATTTTCTCACCAATTTTTAATATATCATTAATATAAATGTATACAAAAATTATCAAGTTTTATATACATAGTAACTTATTACAAAGTCAGTCTATTTTATTGACTGTACTTGTAACAGAAAATGTATTTCATCACCTTGATGAGAACTTTGTTAAGGATTTGGGGTGGGCTTTTAAATTGGAATAGAAGTCTTGCTTAGTTTTTTCCTCATTTCTGATGATTTGAAAACACTTTTATTAATTCAAACAAAAAAAGTAGTAAGATTGGAGTCTTTTTCCTAAATATTGTTCAGTGATTACTTCTCTTGCTATTTTCAGACCTTTGAGTTGACATCTGAGACAGCTCATGTGGAAATAACAGTCTTATCCATTTACCTAAAATCATACAATGGAGAAAAACATTTTTTTATTTTCTGAAGACATGTAGGTGAATGTAGGCGTTTACAACATGCAAACATACTTTTTTTCTATTTATAAACTTTCTGTTGGATCTGTGAGGCAAAGGGTAACTTTAATCTTAGTACTTCGTAGATTTCAACTCTTTGACTGCACTATTATTCTTTAGTATTTATTTATCTGTCTGTCACATAAAATGGTCAGAGTTTTGTAGCCTCAAATAACTTGAAACAGGCTTGGGTGATAGAACTAGTGCTGAAGGTGAAAAAATTTTCTTGTATTTTTGATGGCATCAAAGCGTTCTGCAAACACTGTTAAAAAGAGGGTCTGCATCTTAATTCTGTCAAAAGGCAGGAGCTCTGTGTCATGCTGACAATAAATCTGGTGCAGTACAAACTGTGTTTAACCTCTAAGCCAAAGTGCAGGTTAAATGTCACTTGCTTTTAATCCAAGTGCTGTTCATTTGATGAACACCCTTTGCCATACACAGCATAAAGCTGAATTAACTGTTGAGCTTACTAGTGCTGCAGCATCAGAAGGCCACGCCTGCTATCACTTTCCTTCTTTGCACCCTGATGATTTGCAATGCAACTTGTTCTAGTCAGGTAACCTGATTCTCTGAAAGCTTTTTGTAATTTTAATTTTGGGTCTCAAGCCTGAGAATTCACATGGTCGGAGGATGTGATGTTGTAAAAGCCCTTTTGACAGGTTTGCTTCATGTTTGCCTTACCAGCATACCCGGCACACCAAAAATTTCCAACAGGTACTAGGATTTGTTTGCAGTAGATCTCTGTTGCTTAGCAGAACAGAAGACATTGCTCTTGGCAAGACCCTACGCAAACGATGCCTATTGCGTGTTTTAAGGTTTTCACTAGGTGACAACTGAAGTTTGTGGTGTAGAAAGGGGCAGCATGAAAGCGGCACTGCTGGCTTGCTCCTAGCACTGCCACGAGAGAACACTTGCCATGGGAACGTTCGAACCAGTGGTGTTTTCTTGTACCAATTATTTATCATTGTTTCTGTAGAATTAACTTCCATGGAGAACAGGAATCTCGCAAAAGTTAAATTTGGAAAAGTGTTGAAAATAGTCTGGCCTAAAAGTGTGAACTTTTGAATGAGAAGAGTGTCTCCGTGGGAGATGGATTTAGGACTCCTCGTGCCTATCCTTTTCTGCCGCTGGGGCTTCATAATGATGCCATCTGTCCTTTCTCACCTAGTCAAGAGGGGAAAGGGATTGAGAGAGTGGTCCCTCCGCATATATGCAGACCTGAGCGGGGACACTTCCCACAGAACACTGGCAGGTGTTCAGCTGATCAGACGTTCCCCACAGCCGCATTCCCTGGCACGAAAAGACGAGTTTTGCCCCAAACCCGACGGGCTCCCCGCTCCCCTCAGCGCCCGGCGGGTCGGGGGCGGGCTTCCCTGGCGGTGACTGACAGCCTCGCCGGCCAATCGGCGGCCGCGCCGGCGGCACGTATTTGCATGCGGTGCGACGTTGCCGTGGTAACCACGGTGCGCGGCGGCAGCGGCGGGAGCGGGGCCTGCGCCGCGGGCATGTGAGCGCCTTCCCTCTCCCTCCGGAACGGGCACACTGAGCCACAGGGCACCGGCACAGAAACCCAGCCCTTGGGGACATGAGGAGGTAATAGGTGTTTAGGAGGACATGAAAAATGGGATGCCGGTCTCATGAGCCCTGGGTCTGAATAAGCCTGTGAACTTTTTTTCGGGCAGGGCGGTGGAGAAGTGGTTGGGTGAGGAGGAACCGTGCTTTTCCTTCTCTCCCGAAGTCCAAGCCACTCTTCTGCCTGGCCAACAGGCACGGGATCCTCTGCGCTCATAACCCAGTTCTGCTAGTTTTCACCTGATTTCTCCGTGAAGATGGGACTGACGGCGTGCTTGGCCTGAGCCTCAGTCAGCCAAGGTTTAAATAATGCAGTCCCGTGTCCTGTCCTCATCCAACTAAAACAGTGCTCGCCCTGAGTACCAGATGGCCGGATTCCTGCAGAGGTCAGGGGCCCAGTTATAAATAAGTAGAAAGGTCAATCAACAAAGATTTGTGTGACTTTCTACCCTTAGACCAGCTAGCTGGTAATAAATCCGTGCATATTAGCGCTTACTGTGAGGATAATGCATTTGTTGTCTGGAATTTGTTTCTACAGAGATTTGCCTGGCCTCGCAAAAAGGGTGCATGAGCATCTACCAGGTCAGATGTTCTGACATCTTGGTTCCCCACTCTCCTAAGGGAGTGGACTGAGTTCATTTATGTGTGTGTTTTAAGGGGCAGGAGAATACAGTCGCAGTGCTCATGGCCAGCAACGTGGACATTGAAAGCTAGAAATGTTACTCTCTGTAAAAAGCAGCCCTACCTACCTGGCACATAATTGCTGATTGCCCTGTATAACAAAAATGATCTCTTTCAATTCTGTTCCTGGAAAATATGTGGTACATAACAATAATGAAAGGTTTACTAAAAAGCCTTTTTTTTTTTTGCTTTGTTTTGTTTGGAAAGGACAACAGAAACAGAAAACTTTGCTGTCCAAGTGGTTTATCTTAAAGTTTAGTACAAAATTTATTCTTACGGTACAGTCACTGAACTTACTGCTCAAGTTACAAATTAATACCATTTCCTTCATTACAAATTTATATATTTTACTAAAATTTACTTTTTTATCTACTTAACTCCATAGGACATTGACCTGTAAGAGAATACACTGGTTTAGAAACAGGTGAAGGTATGGTTACACAGTAGGGAGCTCAGACATGTCTCCTCATTTAAGCCACATTATCTGGGGATATTTCAGACTTATATTCCATATGTATTTCTGTTGGCACTTGGAATTTAATCCTGTTCACTAAAGAATTATAAGACAGAAAAAAGGGCAACATGGACTGATGCTTCAAAAACATCGTGAGAAAATGATCATTAAACATGACAAGTTACAGAATCACCGGCACCCAGGGGTACCAGGTAAAACTTGATGACCGTTATCTGTCATGTCCTCTCACACCAGTTGTAAATTACTGTTGATTTAATCTGGAGGAGAAAAACACTAATGTAGAAAAATGATGCTTTTAAGATTTTTTACAAACGAGCTTTCAAAATGAGCGCTGTAATGCTGTCAGGGCTCTTGCTGGATATGACGAATGTTTTGATAGCCCTCCAGCATGCTGTTTTCTATAACAGATTTAGTAGGCAGCCCTTTTGTGTGTCACTACATAGTGAGTGTTCTGCAAAGTATTAGGATGCACTGTATTATTCATGCAAAATACAATAATGAATATTTAATAATGTCGTTAGGTTTTCCAACATTTCACAAAATAATTGGAATGTCCAGAGTTTTGCTTTTCTAGACATTTTCCACTTAAGATAATTGCATCTGCTGTTCTAGATTCCCTTGGTTTCTCTTTTGTTACTGTAGCTCTCTGCTCACTGTTTAATTTCCATATTTTAATAGCTGGTCTATCTTGCTAAGTGTAGTAATTTCCATGGTAATCAGATTATCTATCTGAGTATCCTGTTCATAACAAAAGTACCAAAAGCCTAAGTTATGGAATCATTTATCAGCAGAAGCACTTTATTCTAAGATTATTAAGATTGATTGACACTGTAAAAGAAAAGAACATTTACCCTTTTGGATTACTTTATCCTGTGTAATGTAACTGTATTACTGCAGATTATTGAGAAAAGTGTCTTTCCGTCACTGAATCACTTTACACTTCCAGTGACAGGCTCTCAGCACGTGTGCAGTGTCATCCTTCTGATTTCCACTGACTTGTGTCAGTTTGTACAAGCTGACATTCTTGGCTTCTATTCTTTTTGTTTCAGACTCATAACTGAACATGCATTTATCCATCCACCTATTTTTTTCTCCCTAAGGATGAGCTTCTTTCTTGAAATAATTGCATAGTCATCATCAAAATCACTGGGAAAAAACCTGATTCTGCACATATGAGTTCCAGGAATGGAAATGCTGTACAAAGACACTTGAGCCAGAAAGTACAGGTAGCTCACCTTGACCTGTGTAAGCATACTTGCTTCAAAATCTACTTGCTCTCATACTTCGGTGCTGTGGGCAGGGTTAACATACCCAATCTGTTCATTATTTGGCGCATATCTGATATGCCATCTAGGATTTGCAGAGTAAATATCACAGATACATTCTAGTAACTGAAGATGATTAAGAATGTGATATGTAAGTATCTCCTATATCACCCAAAAAGGGAATATATCTGCTGATTTTTGCACAAGAAAAAGTGTGGAGGCAATAATATTATTCCTTTAGAATATGAGATGAGTGTGTTAAATAATGGTGAGTAAAACAAAGGTAATCTTTACCCTGCTAAGTTGTAATGCATCCCTAAGTAAGACAGAAAACCCAAGAACATTCTTTGTTGAGCGTAAAGGATATCTGAGATGTGAGAGAATGGTGTTACTGGATTTTGAATTTTAAAAGTTTTTAAATTTTAAAAGTCTGAAAAGTTACCTTTTTTTTCAGTAAAAATGTTTCATTTCCCCCCCTGTATTTTAACTAGTAGCAATCATAATTTCTTCATATAATGTTAGGATTTCAGTCAAATCAAAGGAATTATTTCATATGTCTGGGCACAGGACATGGTAACATGAAAGAACTACTGGGTCTCTAGAACCAGTCTCCAGCTTTCTCTGGTAACACAGTCATAAATCAAATAGAGCTAATTTAGTAAAGTAAATGTAATTACTGTATCATTATATATACAGTTTTCTTAAATGCCAAGCACACACTGGCTGCTGTTGACGTCAGGGAATTTTTGATTGACCCATAAAGTTTTAGGTAGGAAGATAATCAGATCCAGAGAAAGACATGATCATTTCATTGTTCAGAGGAAAATTACAAAAACCTTTGACTAGGCTGATTGTCTCATTACAAAGAGCACCTTAAATAGTTCTATATAAGAATTGTATAGAAACCTCTAGATCATATATTTTCCTTCTCTCATATTGTAATGGACCTTTGCACACACACACAGACACAGGCTCAGAGACACACATGATTTCTCTCTTGTGTAATTCATACAGGTATGTCTTTGAGGAAACTTCCAGTTCTGTCTAACCAACACTTTAAACAGTGGGAAAAATGTTCACTAGAAAATTCCCAGACAGTTCTAGCCTGTTTGCAAGTACCAGGACACAATGGCTTTTTAACTTGACATATTTGGTTTTGAGTGTTCTTGTCCTGTCCTCCCGTCTGGCTGCATCCACTTTCAACAAAGGCATAACCACCACCCTCTGGGCTGCATGTCACATAGGGGAAAAGGTGTATGTGTACCTGATCCTCTGCTGGAGCAAGCTCCACACTTGGATGTTTCTGAGTTTGCATTACTCCTAAGACATTTAAGCCCAGCTGCTGTGATACTAGATGTTACAGACCAACAAAGTCTTGAAGCTGACAGAAGTGAGGTATATGCCAATATTTGTATGTTTGAAGCTTGCAAGTAGGTTCTTGAGACAGGAGGATGCATAAAAACAAGGATCATGCTCAGCTGGGACAAGATGAAGCATCCTGACATAGTAAACCTCGGATTTCCTACATCTCAGTGGTATTTATTTAAGTTCAATAAAACAATAGATTATTCTTTTCACATGACTGAAGGAAATGATTAGTCTCTAGGACTAACCAAAGGAGACTCCTTCAGCCAGAAACTGGAGAGAATGTAGTGCTAAGCTGGAAAAATGTGAGGTTTTTAATATGTGGTTAATTTGCTAAAAATACTGTTGGAAACATAAGAATGTTTTTGCCTTTTATCTTTCAGTGAAAAACAGATCCAACAGTAAGATACTACAAATTGTCCAATATTTTTGTCCAGCTTATGTTTGAGTACTTTTGTGTTAACGGATTTCTAAAATGATTTATAATTGAGCAATACAAAACATTTAGCACGAGAAAAAAATAAAGCTTAAGATGTTGGTTTAATTTCATTTGCTTTCCCTTAAAGAATAATGGGAAGCCTCATAGAAAACATTTGGAAAGAGCCTGAAGCAAGGCTTTCTGGCACTCAACAGAGGATGTCAGTTTGGTCCTTTCTGACACCTCTTTTATATGTATATATAATGAGAACCCAGGAAAGTGGATAAAAAAGACTTACCTTTATCTTGACTGTAAAGTTGAGGATCAGTCTTAGAAAATCCTATGACTAGACTGATTTAGTATCGGGGTGCTAGAAAATCTAAATTTAATTTCCTTCTTTTTCAGACTTGCTGTGTTATTCTTGGCAGATCACTCATTTCATCTCTCTCTTTCTATATCTTATGTCCTCTTATACTGAGTTTTCTCCTTTGTCTGTTTACACAGTCCAGCCCAGACTGAGAAACAAAGATCTCTGGGTGCCCTTGTAGTACAAGAAGCTTTCGCTTGTTGCTTCTCACTTAAAGCTATTTGAGACATTTCCAATTTATATAACAGCAAAGTTAGGTATTAAAAGTAAAATCTTTTCTTTTAGAATACTTGTGAATTTAATCCAATGTACATAAATCACCCTTATTAAATGACCCACATAACAACATGGTGTCACAAACAGAAAGCTTATGGCTCCAAACACTGCAGGGTAAACAGGCAGAATATACAACACTGAGTGTAGTATTGAAGAAAGGGAAAACAAAGGGAAAACTCAGAGTGAAGTGGGGTTGTGCGTAAATGAGGGTTCACACAGCCAAGAATTCTTGAATCCGAGGTAAGGAATTAACCAGTTCCTTTCTGCATGCTAAAATTAGTCTATTCTTTTTTTGGCACTGACAACCTGATCTGTAGCTGAGCTTCTGCCAGGCTTTTGTATTTGCCACCATTTTGGAGCCATATGTTTTCCTCTTCATTTAATGTGTGTCTGTGGCCTTTCATCCTCTCCCTCAAGCAGATCAACCCATGCAGGCATTCTCATAACTCTGTTACAGGAGTCCTGATTTTGTAAGCATTCTACAATTATAGATGACCTCTCCAAAGAGCCTCCTGGATTTAAGCCACTGTCACCTGAAGCAAGTGTTCCATATAAATCCTTCTCAGCTTTATCACTTTTTTTTAAAACAGCAAAGGAATTGGTTCCCACTACTCATTCTGCTTGTTTATGGTCTTCTCTGAAAATTGTCTCTGCTTTTAGATGAAGCCAGGCATGTCCAAGGGGAATTTTTTGAAATTGTCTCTTGCTTTCAGATGGAGTCAAACATGTCTAAGAGGTTCTTGGGGGTTTTTTGACATGTAAGCTTGAAAGCACTGTGACCTTTGTTTTAGCTCTGTGTTTATTTGGTGCAAGGATTTATCTTTCTGTGCTTGCAGATTAGAACAGTGACACTGAACCAGCCATATAGATTAAATAGGGTTTACAGTCTGATGCCGATACACATGGAAAGGCTTTGACACCAGTCAGCATCCATAAACTGTACAAAAACAGATTCCTCAAATTCTCACAGCTCTTCCTGTATCTTGTCCATTGAATAAGCGTGGTTATATCCGTTAGTAGGAGGCTTCGCGCATTGTGTTCTTCCATAAGTTAAACTCTGGGGTTTTTTACAGCTGGGAGGTCTCTGTGTGGAATTTTAGCTAAGTCAAAAGCAGTAGTGTTGAGGATTCATTGGAAACAGTCAGTTTAATCCCCCAGCTAACACAAGTATGTTTTGTTCAATCCAGTCAAGGAATCCAGGCTTATAAAATGACCTTATAATGGTTTTTGAGGAATTGTTTACATGAGAGAATCAAGAGAGATGAAAAACAGAGAGGGTCGCTCTTCAGAAATGGGCTGCATACAGGAAATAGGAAACGTATGTGTCAACTTTGCTTCCAAGTTCCAACACTGACATGAAACGACATAAAGAAGGCTGTTTCAGGGCAGAAGTTTCCACTTCTATAGGTTGAATCACACATGGCAGCTAAGAGAAGGCAGCATAAGTGAAGCATTGTTAGTAATGCTATTGTTGCAATTTCTGGCACGGTTAATAATGCTATTGTTGCTGTTGTTGCAATAATGTTATTGTTGCAATTGATTAGGTGAAGCTTAAAAACTGTGTACAAGAGTTCCAGTTCCCTCATCAGGAAGATGATAGATGTACTGAGCTATTTGCGCTCTTGTCATTCTATTCTATTTTGGTTAGACTGGAGCTCTTACCCTGATTCTAAACTAGCCATAGTATTTCACTTGCTTTTAATTAAATCTAACTTCTCCACTAGTTGTAAGTGACCTGTCACTGCAGTTCATGGAATTGTTTTTAAGTATTGTCCTCAGTGGAACTTGCAGAGGAGAGCAATGTTTTCCCATAGCTATATGCAATGATCAACTGTACCTTCCCACTTTATTAAAACATGTTGCAACATTTTAAAAAGAAAAATATAAGAAAGTTTTATGTTTTGAGTTGTTAAATCCCACTCCTGATTTATTCCACATCTTTACCCCTGAGTTTGAGAGAAGATTTGAACTGCCCATACACCTTTTCATTTCACACTGAATTTATAGGAAGTTTCCAAATAATAACAGTCAACTTGGCAGGAATAAATGTAGACCAAATGGTGTAATCCCCACAAGGAAGCATAATTCTCTTATGAAGTATTTACAATAGCAAGCTTGGAAATCCAACAATAGGTTATATTGTTAATAGATTGTTTATAGCATCTTTTATTGACTGATTCATTCCTAATGGCAACAGATTTAGTCACCTAACATTCTTCATATGGCAAGCAGTTCAGTGTTCACTGTTGCTTTAAGAATCCTCTCAGGTACGAGAAAGTTTCATTCTGACATAAATCAATAAATAGGACATAAATAGGACCTTGCAAAGTTCAGAAGTTCCCTGAAATGTTACTGAACTTTCTGATGCTCCCTTCCTGTGACCCGCCAATAACCCTTATCTCCCCTGCCTTCATGACCCTTTAATGTTCCCCTGGCTCTCCATTCCCTTCATCCTCCTAAAGAGCTTGGCTACTTCCCAACTTGGATTCCTCCAACAGGCCACCCTCCTTGGAAACTCTCCCAGTCTTTGAAACAGCCTTGCAGTACAGTAGCCTAAATACTAGTTTGCACATTTAAATTTCACATACTTCTGAACCTGTTGTTTTGGTATCTGAACTAAAAATTCCAGTGCTATAGTTTTGTGTAACTGTCAATGTACATTATATGCACCTGATACACCTGATAGCTTCAGACATGAGAGGATACTACAGCCACATACTTTACCCTATTTTTCAGCAGACTGCAGTTATCTAATACAATTTTGGATGAGGTGTTAATTTTGAATGCGCAAAGAATAATGGCCCTCAAGAAATTTATTTTTAACAGCTAACTACAACATACTTTCTTACAGAGAGTTGTTCCAGTACAAGTCACAGATTAGGTCTGATGATCTTCACATTTTCCAGTTTGCCTACAAATAAATACAAGCTTCACAAGAATTTTTTTAAAATAAGAAAGTATCCTAAGTGTCCTAGAAATATGCAGCTTTGTGAGTATTTAAGCAAGCAGTGTCAATGCAGCAACCTAAACATTTTTGTATGCCTGGCAAAAGGATGACTACTCACATAAACCTGGTGACAACTTGTTTTTTCACTGTTACTACTGAAGATATCCCCCAGAGTATTTGCAAGAGACTAGAATGAGCTCAGTGCTTCTGAGTGACACGGACAAAGTTAAAGTTTGTCATCTCAGAGGTAATGACAAAACTGTGTCATTGCCCTTGGGTATAGTAAAAGTCAGCCCATGGGTTCAGAGCTAGGAGAGATAAGGGTGAAAAGGCTGTTAAATGGGAACAAAGTCTTCAATGGTGACATGACAAAAAAGCAGTAAAAAGCAGATCCAGGTTGGATGGTTGCAGCTGAGGAAGTGAACCAAGAGACAAAGACAGCCAGTGTGGGTATGTTTGTGTGTTAGGAACCCCCTACAAGTTTGGAAGGATTGAGATAAAGTCTGGAATATTCAGTAAGGGCAAGATGACTTTAGCCAGATGTTTCTTCTATTACAGATAAAGTAGACTGTCCTTGGCAGTTATCTATGCAATGTGCTAGGTTTGCACACAAACCTAGCACATTTTTGGGTTTTTTAGTTTTCCTTGCAATTAAAGCAGTAGCCTCCGCTGTATATGTATATGGTCTGAATTGTATTTTCTTGGAGCACCAGCAGAAAACATTGTAAGAAATGAAAATTTAAGGGATAAAGCACAAATGTATCTGTTTACAGGGATAGACTGGACAATGAAAAAGTGAAACATATTTAGTACTGTCTGGAAACTAAATAAATGCAGTGCCCTTACTCTCTCATCCAGCATGTGCTTCAGCCCCCAAAGCACCTCAGTAAGCCTTCTTAATAAACCTGCTCCATTTCATTAATAACACTGCTGTACTGGAAGAATCAAGACTGGTCAGAGAGTTTGAGACACCACAAGTGCTGAATAAAGAGGCCTAATAATCTCCTTCAACCAATAGACTGGGAACACTTTCCTTTCTGACTGTCCCTTTGAAGATTGGACATTGACATCTCTCTACTAAGGGACTTTGTCTTATGTCTCTGGAGACAGGGAAATTATGTTTAAGTATCAACATAAACGGCTTATAAAATTAAGACTACCAGAAATACCGGTTCTGAAACTCTAAATACCAGTAACTGAAAATAAAGCATATTGATTATACTCCAAAGCACTTGCATTTCATCCGCTTCAGTTTGTACAAACCCATCTTCTGTTATGTCCTTCATGATTTTACATCCTCTAGGACCAGGATTTTAGATTTAAATTATTCAGCTGATCATTATGGGTAAGAATACATTTGATGTTATTTAACTGCTATTTAAAAATATAACAGGTTAGGAAGGTTATTATTCCTTGTGATAAACTGGTTCTTGGTAACCTTAACTAGAGAGAGCACATTTATTAATTTGTACTAATTTCATTTGTTTCAGGGTCGTGTAAGAATTAAAGACAGAAGGAAAACACACAGAAACCTGCTTTCTCTACTGTAACAGCCATTAGGCTCAGTGTTCCAGCTTTGAAGTCCCTAATATATTTTGGCCCATGCAAATGGATTAAGAAGATATAGAATCATTCTGAATAACTGACTTTCTCAAGCCCTTTATGTGTAGGAGAGAGAGAAGTTTCCTGAAATGTTATACCCTTCATGGAAACAAATGTCAAGAAAAAGAATGTGAACAAAACTTGTAGTATTCTATCACCTTGCCTTTAGAGCAGGTTTCACCATCTAACGTGCCAGATCTTACCAGAATTTTTCCCAAAGTAGTACATCTAGAAGCTGGATCCCAGAAAAGGTGACCAGGCACTGCAATAGTGTAACAACCGTCAGATTCTTCAGACATGTCTCGAACACCCTTTCCCAGAAGACCTCCCTTCAAGGTATGCTATATATGTGGCAGAGAATTTGGGTCACAGTCTATTTCTATACATGAACCTAAGTGCCTAGAGAAGTGGCGTATTGAGAACAATCAGCTACCAAAGCACCTTAGAAGGCCAGAGCCCAGGAAACCTGAGGTCCCTACTGGTGGTTCCTATACGCTTGCAGATGAAAATGAGGCAGCTTATTATAGTGCTCAAGCTCAGTTTGTGCCCTGTAGAAACTGTGGCCGAACCTTTTTTCCTGACCGTCTCCCTGTGCACGAAAGGTGTTGCAAAGGAGGTAGCAAAGGAGGTGTGAGGCTACGAAACTCTACCGCTCATAAATCTGGTAACAGACCAAGATCTGGAACTGGCTCAGCAAGTGGTGATCCATCTAAGGCCCATCAAGGAATGAGCAGGGCTGCACCAGCTGTATCAGACCAGGTAAATTGCTAAGCATGTGCTGTATGAAAGGGTGTGGATGCATCTTGGTGTTTGGCACTCCAGGGCAGACTGGCTTCCCATCAAATTTAAAGTCTGTTTTCTTCAGAAGGACCTTTTAGCTCCATGCAAATGTTTCTCTGCTGAATAGAGGAAAAAGAAAAGGGAAATACTGGGAAGGGAATAAGGGAAACTATTTATTTGTATTTATTTTGATTTTCCTTTTGAACGGGAGTAGTTGGGTTCTCTGTTGTCCTTTAAGAGTTATATCCTCAAAAGGGACCATTGCTTGATATAATTCCCTAGGAGATTCTATTGAGAAGCTTAGGCAAGGTTTGGATGTTATATGTTTTAGGAGATACTAGGTATTTTTATTTAGTTGACATGAAATGCAAGGTTTCATTGTCCTGTAAGCATCCAGCACTTCAAAACATGATTTTCATATTTTACTGTTATTCTTAACCTTGGCATAGAACACAAGTTTACTGAGGACTGCATGTTCAAAGGCAGCAGCTCTGGGTATAACAACAACAAAATAAATAAGACTGCACATTTTTTTCCACTGAATTTGATTCAGGATCCAAGAATAAAGAAGCTGATTCACATTATCCAAAAGCTACACAGAGTTTTGGAAAATGGGATTTTTTTTTTCTGCATTTGTTTCTGCACAAGCTGTCTTTTGGCCAGGAGTTTTGTAAGATAGATGTCTAAATTTAGGTCCAGTGTCCAAATTAAATGGCTTTTTTTTTTTCAAATGTGGGTTGGAATCCTGATTGCCTACATTACTTTTGAAAACAGGATTTAGCTTTCTCAGTCAGCAAAGGAATGGAATGCTATGCCGAGCATTTCTAAAGATGCTTTAGAAGTCAAAGTATGTAACATGCTAGTTTACCGGCTTCTGAATAAAATGAAAATAATAGCATTACCCTAGCTCACATGAGACTAAAGACATCATGGACCCTTTTTTTATTATGCTGTATGAGGCCACTAATTGATGGGTTTTGGCAAATTAAGGTTCACTCCTAAGGTCTTTTATCAGCAAATTTTACATAAATCACAAGCAGTTCAAAGTGCTGCACAGCTGCATTTATAGCTGTAGGACAAGTGATGCTGTTTACACTACATTATACTCTTTATCAAATAACTGTAATTGTTCTAAAGGTGATTGGTTGCTGAAAGGCATGGGTGTGAAGCAGAGAGTTTAATCCATCACACATAATTCTGCAGGTTGAACAACAGACGGTGAGGGGCATTTTCTATACTTATAATACTGTCAAAAAAAAAAAAAAAAAGAAAGAAAGAAGTTTAGAGTGTGGTTTGGCACTGACAGTGACTCTGTAAAAAATGTTACCCTCTTGCACAACTTATCTGCTCCCTTTGTGGATTTGCTCACATCTGCTGACTTGTTGAACAACAACATTATTACCACTTTTTACTTCTGTCAGCTCTGCAGAGCCAAAATGAAATCTGTTCAAATCTGGTCTTCCTTCTGTGTGAACAACAGGTTTCCTCATTTATTTCCAAGCAGTTACAGTTCATCAGTTGCAGCAGAACTAATGAGGCTGTACAGCTTGCAGTTTGTAATTGACTTTGAGGGACTTTGTTATTAACAATGACTTTCAGGAAGGGATGATGGATTTTACCTCTCTGAGGTCTATTATTGTATTATTTTTAGAGCTGTTCTTTAGTACAGAGTTATGCATTAAAGGCAGAGGTGATCCAAGGGGTTCTTCAGGACTTATAGGCAGCTTATAAGAAGTTGTCAAAGGAAGCCACTTTCCCATAGGTTTAAATTCTGTGTGAGAGGATCTTCATTTCCAGTTGAACATTTTGAAAAGTCCATACACTGAAAAGTGTGGAAAAGCACTAAACTTGTGGAATAACTGCAGATTATCTATGAACAGGGACAAGGTCTGTGTCTCCTCTACAGTCTTCCTCTTTTTCCAGCATATGGTTTTAATTTTGTTCATCTTACCAGCTACTCAGCTGCTTATTAATTCTGTCAAAAAATATTGCTTCACAAGTGGTGGAGTGAAATGGCAGCTGTTTTGGTCCTGGCTGGAAAGCATTTGGGGCAGTCCCTGTCTCATTTAACAGACATACTCACTGTGACAGTGAATTATTTAAGTACTTGCCTAAAGTCCTGATTCAGCAAAACATCAGAGGAAAGGAATAACTCAAAAAAACCACCCAGCCCTTATATAAGTGTATTTAAGAGAAGTAGAGCTACTGTCAAATAAATCTATGCAATGAAAGATGCCCTACATTAAAAATTTCTGAATTTTCCTCATTTTCAAAATAAAGTTCTGACTGATTTAGTGGTACACCAAATAAAGGGCATTTTAGCTTTATAACTGCAAGCACTTCTCCCTTTATGCCTCTACCTGTATGCCCTGGAGTTCTCTTCCCTTTAGCGTGTGGCATCAACTAGGCCAGTATCATTACTGACCAACTCTTTCTCAGTTCT
This sequence comes from Falcunculus frontatus, assembly GCA_013398115.1. Lineage (NCBI taxonomy): Eukaryota > Metazoa > Chordata > Aves > Passeriformes > Falcunculus > Falcunculus frontatus. The sequence goes on along the minus strand of VZRV01008493.1, from coordinate 886,094 downwards.
GCATCTTTAGAGGTGGAGAATGAACAGCCTTTGTAAACTATCTCTTCCAGTTCCTGTCCTCACTCTCAGAATCAATGAACACATCTGAGTTAATCATGTCTGGCTGTGTAAAACCACAGCCTATGTTTAGAAACTCTCAAGGGTCACATCAGCTCAGAAATTCTGCTTTGGATTCTGCTGTGATACCCCAAACAGTGGAAGTGGTGTCTGGAGCTAGTGGTGTCTGAAACTCAGACTTGCACTAAAACAGAGTCTATGCTCTGTTGTTTCATAGACAAAAATGTGTGATACATGTGAGCATCAATAACTTGCTGTGTGTGTATCAATTATGGGGGTTTTGACTACAGATAATGTGGCTCTTAAAAGCCTATTAGATGGTGCTGCCATCTGCTGTTTTCTTCTTATCTGGTTAACTACCTGAAAAGATCTCACTGATCTTCCTTTGCTGAATTGTAATGCATTTTAACACAGCGTAAGTCTTGAAAATTTGTGTAGTGACAACCTTGATGTTGTATTTTGCTCTAGCATAAAGCCACGTAGCATCTTGGTAAAGGGAAGACTCCTTCAGGTGCAGTATAATTCTAACGAAGGTGGGAAGCCAGTGATGAGCTTTTTTTGCTCATAATTTTTTAGGTTTTGAACACCTTCCTAGGAGAATACTGGCAAGTAAATTTGCAAATACAGAAAGTTAGATGAGAATGGACAGTGAATGGATGGTTTGAATGAAAGTATTATCAGTGGGAATGACTGAGCTTCCTTCCTTTGATTGTACACGGGTGCCATATTCATTATAATGACTTACTCAGTTTAAAAAGAAAGCACATCAGGAGCAAAATGGGATATTTCAGTACTTCCAGTGGAATAATATTCTCAATTATATGCATCATCTTGCAGAATTACCTTGCTGTTCAAGGAAATTTCCTACACAGGCATATGATCAGTTCCTAACTTGAGTGCTGTTGTGTCTGTTTCAAAGATTCGGTAGGCTGTGAAGTGCAGCTTTGGATAGTCATGAGAGCCCTGCTCATGCATGGACATACCTTGTCCTTGATCCTTATGCAAAATGCCTTTTCCTTTGCAGAGAGGAATGTGTGGAAACAGCTGCTTTCAGTCAATAGAATGCTGCTGCTAAGTGCTTGTACCAATCTTTCCCCGAGCCTCTAATCCTTGGGCAATTCAAGTCTATGACAAGAGCTCCATCCTAGGTCAGGATGCCTCTCCTCTTCCCATTAAAATAAATGGATAATTAAACAAATAAGAAAGGCAGAGGTTTGTGCAGTCCTGGATGATAAATATTTATGTAGGGGAGTTTGGGAGTCAGTCTTATTGTGTGTGCTTAAGAAGAAATAAAAAGCTTTGTGCAGTATGGAAGGATTTGACCTCATGTAACACCGTAACAGCAGCCTGGGGCTAACCTTAAGTAATGTCGGGTCTATTGAAAATACATAGTTGCATAGCCCTCTGAACTAAATAACTTCATTCATAGTCACGCAGACATACTTAGCAGTCTTGGAGTAAAAAAGAAAATACTGAGACACCAGAGGAAAGCCTAACTATGCTGTTAGGTATTTGTAGGTATTTTTATAATAACACATATCCTCAGGAACAGACCTTCCCTACAACCCTTTTTGAAAGTTAAAAACAAAGCAGTGAACAGACAACCTAGCCACTGGCCTGTGAGTAGTTTGGGTTGGAAAATTGTGGTGTTTCCAAAAATAGTTGTTTCAAACTGCAGGCCTCCAGATGTGACATTTGGGATAGGCACACTGAAAATAAAAAGAAATGAAGGGTAAATATCATCAGCTGTAGAAATTCCAAGTAAAGCTTATCATATCTTGGATTCCACAGTTAAAAAAAGAAAAATCTGTTACTACCAGTTGTTAGGCTAATCTCTTTCAGGTTTTAAACACATGTGCAGAGAAGCATTTGTGTATATAATTGTGCGTGTGGTGATGGGTCAATCTCAGTATTTTTCTGGAATAAAAATAATTCTATCCTAAGAGTGATCTGATTCCTTTTAATTAATTCTGCTTTCTGCTGTTGTTTCTGTACTATTCTTAATTGTGGAAATTACAAAAGACGGACATTTCTACTTGAGAAGATTCCTGCGTTTGTACTAGGATTCCTTTTTCCTATTCTGTTTGTATATAGAGAGTCCCTACAAACCAAATGTAAATCAAATTGCTCGCTCCTGGTTTGCAGCCACTTAAATGAATGGCAGGAACCTAGCTAATGAAAACGAGTGGGGAACGTGTGTTCTCAGTGATTTTACACCTAGCATTTTTTTAAGAAACCATTTCTAAAATAGTATAACCACACCCACAGCAGGCATGCACACTGAAAAGAGTTCTCTGACCTCAAGAGTTTAGATTACAGTATCCTTATCTAAAGGTCTCCAGAGCCCAGAAATAAACATACAGTATCTTCAGAAGACTTTGTATCTGGACCCAGAGTCTTACTTCAAAATCAGACAAGTTCTAGCTCATGACTTGAAGTAAAGAAGTAGGTGAAATTTGATAATGAAAAATTATAAGGTGTTCTTAAAACAGCTGTTGCTGTATTCATCTGAAAATAGGAGAAGAAGGCTATATTTATATATATATTAGAAAATATGCTTATATAAAATACTGTGTTATCAAAGATAGCGAGGAAATTCCATTTGAAAGTTAAGAGGTTGAAAATGTCCTTGGAGAGACTGTCTTCAGATGTTATATTTCAAGACACTGTGAGAATTTTCCAGATGAAGTCCACCTTTTCCCAGCAAAAATGCACTTTATAGAGTAGTATTTCTTTCATGTAAGTGAGATTACATGTGTGATACAGGAAGGCAATCTCAAGCAGATTGTTCACTAATGACATTTTCAGACTGTAACATAAATGCGAGAAGAGCTGCTCAGAATATCTTGAACACGTTGATGGGCTGACAGAAAGAGTCATAAACACTGGAACAGGTTATGCTTTGTCTTACACAGCAGCAGAGGAAAAAATGAAAACCCCACCACTCTTGTTTGAGTGAGAAAGGTTTCCTGTATTTGGTCTGGCGTGGCTGTCTGTCTAACTTGAGGAGGGCAGGGAATAGCTCATCTCTTACTGGTATTCTGCAGTCAGAAGTGTAGGAAGTTCTGGCAGTTGTGAGATCCATCTGTATGCCTCAAAATGCTTCTCTACAGCATGTTTTTATCCTACTTCCTGGAGCACGGCTGGTACTGACACCACGCCTAGCCCAAGACTCGCCTAAGGACACAGCCGAGTCCATAATCTGCAATACCACAGTAATTATACATTTTTCAGCCTTAGAATATGTATTTGTGAGGTTTGGGGTTGAGGAATCTTTTTCTCCCATTGTTGAGCTGTTTTTGTCTGAGAACAAAAGCAGATATTCAGTGTGGAAACAATGACTTGCTTAGAGTCCAGTTCTGCCCTTGCTGCAGTCACTGGCAAAGTTCACACTAAGGCCTTCGGGATAAAGAAACAGCAGTTCCTATTTTGCCCCTCATCCTGAAATATCTTGGATTGGTTTTAATCTTCGAAGGCCAAGAATTCCACCAGCTAACAGATATGTGGCAAAAGTGGGGTAAGGAACTACAGTCACCTCTTGGGATGGCTGCCCTCACTGTGCAGCTTAAGAGAGATACTGAGGCTGGACATAGCACTTTGAGCTGTGTTTTGATGGAAGATGGAGTCTTTCTGTTACTATACAAGACATCAAGAGTTCAGCTGAGGAAGCTTTTGTTGCTGCTTTCCATTTTACTTCTGCTTGGTGAGTAAAAAATGGCTTCAACCCTTTAAGGTGGATGCTGCATTGCAACCTAATGAAGCAGAGGAGTTGTTTCTGCATGTGAAGACTTAGCATTTTCATGAATTTGAAGGTATGAAAATAAAAGAGATTAAACTTAACACAGCTAAGTATTGATTAGTCACACACATAAATTTTCAGTCCAGCATCTGTAGAAGAAACCTGCCTGTTCCAGGTGCCCAGTTAATGAGGCAATATCTCTTACAAGCTTCATGACCGAATCCAAACAAACCCAGACTGAAGGAAACAGTTATACAGATATCAGGTTCCTTATCTACATGATTGCTTTCATACAAAGTCATTCTGATTCAAAATTAATATTGAGAACAATATTTCTTCTTCTTCACCATTGTTATTTGCAGGCAAAAGTGATAAGACGGCCACCAACAGTGATTTGCTACATATGTGGCCGTGAGTATGGAACAAAATCTATTAGTATACATGAGCCACAATGCTTGAAAAAATGGCACCAGGAGAATGACAACCTGCCCAAGCACTTGAGAAGGCCAGAACCCAAAAAGCCTGAAGTCAGAACTGTGCAAGGTAAGCTATAGACCAAATTGAGAGAGATGAGCAAAAAAGTGGGAGGAATAAAAAAAATACATATTTTAAAGCAATAGATAAACAGTTTACAAGTACTTTGTTCTCCAGTTTACTTTCAAGAAGTTGTTTTAAGCTTTCCTTCTGTGAAGCATCCATCCGTAGAAGTAAGAGTGGTGATTATCTTCGGAATATGCCTCCTGGAACAGTCCCCTCTATGTGTCAGTATGTCCTGAGTCAAAACACAAATAGATTAGCAATCTGCTTCACAGCCACATCACTACCTTTTGACTGCTTTTAACACTGGAGACAGGCATGTCTTAAAACAAGCAAAACCATCCAAGAATAATGTGCAGACATGACATAGAATCATTAAAATAAAATAGCCTCAGGCAACATAGGTGTAGATACTTTAGCCAGATTCTTCTACAGTCAACATCCCGTAGATGTTATTGATCCCTTTTTATTTACAAGTCTGAGAAGCTTTCATTGTGAGACATTGTAATATAAACACAGTGGAGAAAAAAATATATGTAGTATAAAGTAAACACTTTCTTTCTGCCGGTTTTACATGTTTGTGCTGTGGGTTCTGTTTTCTAAGATTCCACTTCTTCAAATCAACAAACCGTGATGATTCCCAGCACCCACAGAGATGGACTGCCATATGTATCCCAAGGTTGTATGCTCGCTGCAGGATAAAAAGGAATTTCTATCCATGCTTCACTGGGAAGCTGTTCCCAGGACTTCCCTATTCCCACATAAAGTTATTTCACCTTTCCTGCTGCATGCTTTCCCTGGCCCTGCCAGCTGGTCTGAGTTACTTTGGGCCAAGTTTGGATGACTTCCTTGCAGGCATTTAATTCACACACACTCTTTTTTTTTTATATTCCCCACAATTTCCCTCAGCTTCCCCTAATGTCTGGAAAAGTAGACAAAGTCTCCTACAACTCACTTGTGAAAGAGTCATACACTAGATCAGTTTACAGCAGTACAAAGAAATATGTCCTCAGAAGACATGCAGAAGAGAGCAGGATCACTGAGAACACTAACCAGATGTTCAAAATAATAATCAAAGTTCAAATAATATCAAATCAGAACTTGGTTAACAGATGCCAAGTGGCATAGTTGAATCTGCAGTAAAAGACGGGTTCAAAAGACATCTTCATTGTATTTGCTTTTTTTAGATGTTAAGCACTTTTTAATTACTACACATTGTGTGGTAAAACAGATGGGGAAAATGAGAATTCCATGTGAAAGAGGAGGATGCAAAAGGACAGATCAGGTTATTTTGAAATACACTATTCTTATTTTGAAGGAGTGGAAGCAGAAAGACAACCACTCTTTGAGAAAACAATCTAGCAGAAGGCTCCCAGATATGAATCAGAAAATTGTCTCATATACTCAATGAGTCATATCAGGCGCCTCACATCTCCTGTGAGGTGTTGTGTGTCCACAGTTCCTCTGGGGATACTGACCTGCTTCCAGCATCTGTCCCTAAATGCCTGCTGATGCAAGCCTGATCAGTTCTGTAGCTTGAGCTAAAATTGTTGTTCCCCCTGCAGCTGCCTCATACTCCTGGCCTTGAGAAAATAATCTCAGTGTTGTTCTTTTTCCATAAGACTTACCCTTGATCACATGGTAAATGCTATAACTGACCTTGAGACCACATGCATGTACTGCATGTCTCACAGTTTCTCAGCTCAGGGGGGAGGGTTACCCCTGTTGTTGAATGAAGTAGACAGTGTTCAAAAAAAGCTCAGAAATATTAACTGCTTACATAAAACTTTTTATAACTTACATAAATCTTTTTTCTGAAAACTCAAGTGTCACAGGAAGACAACCACTGCCCTCATTACACAGTGTTTTGTTTGTGGAATGCCTAACACATGCCTGCAAGGAGAAAGTCATCTCTCTTTCTCCCTCTCCTTTTTTTTTTTTTAATATTCCATAAACTCTCCAAAGTACAGAAAATACACATTCATTTCCTGCAAGCAAAGGGGATATTTGTCTCAGCCAAGAAAAGAAACACTACTTGGTTGCTCTTCTAACAAAAAGAACATTAGGAACAGGCATATTAAGAGATCTAAGGCTTATTGTGGTTATGTGAACCATTGGATATGAATCATATTAAAATTGTATGGGCCTTTAATGAAGAGCTCTATCATGTGCCAATGACAGAAACCATGGAATATTTTTAAATGCACAAATCCTTGTCTTTTAAAAGTTGTCCACTGCTAACAGTTCAAAGAAAAACCCCAGATTTTAATTTTTTTTTCTATATCGTCATACCAAATAAGAAGGGTGAAGCAAATACATCTTCAGTTTGAGCCATGGGGATTTTTTCTGCATGCACTTCAAATGAAAACCCTTATGATCTAAATTCAGGTATTAAGCAACCTGCCTGGCCTTTTTGCAAATCAGTTTGAAACAACACTATGTGAAAATCCATTTCAGAAGGAAAGTCCATTTCAAGATGAAAGTAAACAAGATTTTTTTTTTTACCCAAATTAAATCTTGAAAATACATCTGAGTGTTTGAAGAATGCTCCTGAGTTTTCAGAGCAGTCATTCTTCCTGCAGTGGAAAATAACTGAGAGTAAGGCTGGATTAGTGTTTAGCTGACAATGGATGCATCAGTACAATGACCTCACAGGAAGTTGTGGCTTAAAGGTACTGTAGGTTTTATTGGTAAGGTTTTAGGCTTGTCTAAGATTTACTTCACTTTTTAGTATAACTTGCATAGACTCCAACAGGAAGAAAATTGGGCCCCTTTTCCATAGCAGTACAAAGAGCGTATTCTCAAGTACGATATGCTCCCACCCATAGCCACGGTCAGATAACACATGCTTGTTAAACAGAACTTGAAGTAAAGCCAAAAAGTGAATTTGCTGATAATAGTATGTATGCAAAGATGTTAATAATTAGCTGAGAATGCAGATCATAACACACAGCACGATGTTTTCTCTGTACTCTCATACAATACAAAATGATTCAGTTTGAAGTTAATTTAATTCAACCCCTGGGACAAAAAACAGAGTCTTTTTAATATATTTTTTACTCTTTTGCTTCTTTCTTTTCTTTTTCATTTGCAAAAGCAATATGGTTTGGTTAAACTGAAAGGCTCAGTCAACAGGTATTTCCTGAAAATATTTTCCATAAAGAGTTGAATGTGTGTCTCCAGAATGAAAGCTGATACTTTCTTTTTCTAATTTTCCAGCCAAAGGTTTCTATGATCTTGATGCTTTAAATGAGGCTGCCTGGACCAGTGCCCAAGCCCAGCTAGTTCCATGTGATATTTGTGGGCGTACTTTTCTTCCAGACAGACTGATCGTCCACCAGAGGTCCTGTAAACCGAAACGTGCGAAGTGAAGTGGATGTAACACACATGCATACAAATGCGTGCTTGCTCACACACACACACACAGAGACACACACAGACACACACACATTTATGCTGAGCTCAATAAAATACGTGTGTGTGCGTGTGTGCACGCACACACACATGAATACACACACATGCACCCATACCTTTCAGACAGACCATCAGAGAAATAAAATTCATCTGGAGAGACATGGTCATCAGAACTGTATTGTGTAATGATATCATGTGCTCTCTAAAAGTCTCTAGAGTAAAAATCAGCAGTTGCTACTAAAGTGTAGAGTCAAATACAGAAAATTAGTTCTTTGGAAATTTTGCTTCTCTTTCAAAGATTCTCTGGTCAGTGTAAGGACCTTTAGCCGAATTTGACTAATCAGAGAAACCAAGTAGCTCCTTTAAGTTAGTTCATTTTTGTTTGAAGCACTCCAGTGTTCACATCCTTGTGTAACTGCATCTCATGAAGTCCTTGACTGCTACAAGTGAAACCTTCCCATATGAAGGGATTCAGTCATGTGGTAGAAGCAGACACAGGCTATTTTTAAAAAACACCCAGAAGTGCCCTCTTCTTGCTTGAGAATGATACTGACCATGTGATTTATCCTCAGCTCTGTAAACTGATCATTCCAAAAAAATTGTAGGTCAGAGAAGCACATCTTGGTCATGAACTTGGTAAAAGAAAACATTTTAATGTCAAGACAAAACAAGCATGATGTGCCAGATGGCTGGCATAAAATACCACCCTGCCCTCTACACCAATTGTGGCCATAACAGAGTGCCAGTGCTGGCAGGAAAGGTAGGTATTATACCAGAAAGCCACGGGGAAGGTGTTTGAAGGTGCTGTTTTGAAAAATGCTGTTACGTTATGTAGAGGAATGAGTGCCAAAACACATCGGTATGTGAATAGGCTAAACACGTGAAGGAAGTAATACTCCCTTTTACAAGGTACAGCAGAGAGCAATTATTATTATTTTACTTACTCTGAAGCATTTTATTAAGTGGTGAGGTTATTCAAAAGGTATGACAAAATCCAGTACAAGTTGTGAACTAGCAATCTAGGCTTCCTGATAGGAAAGAAACTGTACCTCATATATGGGCTTAAGGCCTAGGGTTGTCTGTTATGTATTATGTGATTGATGTGACTTTTCTCAGAGCATTCACACTTACTATTGTACTTAAAAATCAGAGGAAGTGAATACTTTCATACACACTAAAATGAAATATGGGTACCAACAACTTTTCTTTTCCAAGCGATCAAGTTGTGTGATTTGTGGAGTAAGTGAAACGAAGTAGTATCATTGTTCTGTTATTGGAGAAACACTCCTGGCTCCAGCCCTGCCAGGCTGTTAATTCAGACTGGAGAAGTACCAGCATTCTTTGGTGAAAATAATTTCCAAAACAATCAATGGTACCTCAGCAGCCCTTTCATCTTTGGAATGAGGATTGTATAGTCTGAAGATAGATATCTTCAGGAGTCAAAGGTTCAGTTTCTGTTCTACAGAACAAAGCTGTGTAAACCCTGCAGATCTGTTCTTAGTGTCTCCAACATAAGGAGAGGTGCTGTTGGAGCTGCACCAGTGTCCTCCCTCCTCCTTTTGGCTGGGAGAAGGCATATGGCCTGAGGACAGAAGAACAGGGCACTGGTTTGTGATTGCTAGACTGGCTCCTAGGAGTTGCTGGCTGGCAACATACACTGCAAGCCCCTGAGGCTGTTCTAAGTCACACAAGTGCTGGTCCACTGACAAGTGGTTTGGTAATTGGAGGATTATGGATGTCATAAAATCTCACCTTTGTGTCCCCTCTTCCTCTTCTTAGAATATGCTCTTTTCTTAGACATGATAAGTACTTTTTGGCTACATCTGCCTCATTGGGTCATAGAGATTCACTACAGTCACTTAAAGAGCAAAACCATATTGTAAAGAAAGTAAGCCTTTGCAGTCACTGCAGTGTTTGGCATTAAAAATTTAGCTCTGCCTTTTGGTGGGATTCGCACATCAGAGTTCCCATGTCATTCTGAAAGTGGGACTTAGTGTCTTGATGATTTCAAATCTGTCAGAAATTTCACCCAGAACAGTTTTCCTGTGTTTCATTGTCAGCTCTGCACTTGTATATTTTTTGGTTTCTGGAACTTTTTCCCAAAAAGCAGTAAAATCTGCCTGATAAGCTGAATGTTTATAAACAATAAAAAAGTACCAACACTAAGTGTACGTTGTGTCTTACCCAGAAATACCATTGTGTGGGAACTCCTGAAGCCATAAGCCTAGAGTATGTTTTCCACATCATCTTTTAAGGAAGTCAAATGAGGATCTGGCAAATTAAGAGCTGTCTCTGCTAGCAGAGCTCTGAAATTCAGAGCTCAGACTGCTGCCGAGCTCTGAATTTAATGAGGGATTTGAGAAATGGCAAGTCTTATCACTCACGGAGTCAAGGCAGCATTGGGCTGTGAGGGCTCATGGTGAGACCAGAGTGTGCAGGAGCTCAGAAAGATCTCAAGGGTAGTAGCATACCCTTCCCTCCACAACTTCATGGGAACAATGATTTCCAAAATATGTAGAAATATAAAAATCACTGACGTAGGAGTGCATATTGTTCCATTTCAGACTGTCACTCATATCCCAAGGTTACTCTGTCACAAGCTTTTCTGCCGAGCTCACCAGCTCTGGTGTGTGTGCCAATGATGATGATGAGTTCAAAGCAAGCTTTGTCCACCAGGAGAAGCACTGAGAGTGCCTTCATGGTTTGCTCTCAACAGAGTTAAAATGAGATCTTATGAGCATTTTTCATTATTGCTTGGCATGTATCATTCTGAATTTTTTTGCAGGAGAGGAACAGGAAATGAGAAATTGAGCTACTTTGCTTCCTTTGTTTCCGTACTTTTGTGATTTGTCATTTAACCTTATCTCATCCACTGTTGGTTCAATGTTATTTCCAGCTGAATCTCAAGCTTTCTACTGCCCCAAAACATTTAAAGAGCTGGAAAATATCTTCTGGTACTTCAAAACCAGTGACATTTCATCTAGTTTCCCACAATTGTGCTGTAGCAGCTAAAACTATTCCTGGACAAAATATACAGAAAGTCAGGACATGGATTGACAAGCAAAGTTCAATCACATTAAACAAATTAGCATGCACTTTCAGATTTTAAATAAAAGCCACGACTTATGTTTTAGTTCAGCCATTTGAACCTACCAGTTCCAAACAAAAAATGAGACATTTTATAAAAGCAAATCTGAAGATCATAGGCAAGCTAGAAGAGTTTAACTGCAGACTTCAAAAATTGGGCATTAACAAAAGAATCCATAACTGCAGATAAGTATTATATGTCAAGTATTATAATTTATTGAGTTGGGAATGTCACAGTTAGCAAACAAACTTCAAAAGGTCCTGCATCTTAGGGCAGTAGTAAAAAATGTCTAATAGGCCTGAACAAAACAGTTTCATGGACAGTTTCTTTTTCTTAAAGACTACTAGGACTAAATAGACCACAGCTTGAGGAGCAAAAACATTAGTAAATGTAATGTTAGTTTCTATTTAAAGATAGCAAGCACTTACATGGATCTGTGAATTCTCTTTGCAGGGCACAGACCTAGAAAGCATATAGCACCATGTAGAAATGATGTTTTCAGTATTGACTACTAACATTTTGAATGCATATGCTTTAGTCCAGGATTTGTAAACGTGATAATTGTTTCTGTACTCACTGAAACAAATCCTACAGTAGTATATGTGTACAGTATGATCAGATGATGACACATGTATATGTCGTGATCAAATTAGATGGTGCAGTTTTTTCTGATGGCACATAAGCTTTCAAAGCCCATGTTTGCTTAAGAATAGAATTTCATAGTTGAGAATTTTGGCAGGGAGCTGGTCCATGAAGAAGGAATTGTAGGTAGGCTTTTATCTGAATCAGTATTTTCTTCGAGGGTCCTGTGATTAGTTTTGCTTCACTGTCAGTAGGGATATGGTTTCTGAATTCTGTATTTCTGAACTGTGTCAACCACAGTGGGTACAAATGAGTTTGCTGTGTCTGGAGACATGCCACCCTCAGATACACAGTAGGATTGTGCAAAAGCAGGATTCAACAGGGGCATAAGTCTACCAAGAAACAAAACTTCTAAGCCTGGAAAACCCTCCAAGTCCCCCTGAGGGACTGTCTAAATTCTTGCGTTCTGTTACTGTTTATTCCCCGGTCAATATCATCACTGACATACTGTGGTAGGTTGAAACTTGGTTAATGGATAAGTTGCTAACCCAATGAGAGGGCTCGTAACGCCTCCGCAATCGCATATTTAAAGAGAAGCAAGGGCAAGAAGTTTCTCTTTTGTTCCTGCCTCTAGGGCCGAGGGGTGGCTGGAGGCGGAGGGCCTCGGCCGGGGCCCGGCTCCCTCCCCTCGACCCGCGGCTCGGCGGCGGCTCGGGGCCGGCCCTCGCCCGCAGGGCAGAGCTGTCCCGGCTCCGCAGGCAGCGTGTGACCGGGACCGTGTGGCCGAGATGATCTGAAGTCGCCCAGACCCTGCACGGAGCCAGTGGGGCCGGCGGGCCTCCTCTTCCCTTTCCTCCCTGCAGCCGGCACAGCCTGCGCTGAACCGAAAACTCCACACGCCGCAGCCGACAAAGACAACCTTTTCTTTCAAGCCAGCGAGGAAGAAAGAGAAAGTAAAGTCACATGGGACGAAGCTGGACATGGGGACTCCGAGGTCAGACACGGAGTGGAAGGACGAGGCCACGTGGGATGGAAGCTGACTGACGGCGGGAAAAGAGGGCGGTCGCACTTCTGGTGCAGAGCTTAGAAATGCTTCTTGCAAGCTGTAGAAAAAAAAAATTTAATCCATTTGGAAAATAACTTGGGATGGGAAATTCTTGTGCAGCCTATGATTTCAAAGAGAAGCCCACGCTAGGCCATATAGAAATTATAAGAAGCTGTTAAAGAGAGCCCCACACCAGGCCACATAGAAATTGTGAGAAGCTGTTAAGAGATTCGAAGCAGAGAACCTTTGCTTTCAGGCTGAGATAACTCATCCTTAAGACTAAAACCCCATGGTTTTGGTTTTTTTTTTTCTGTGGCCCATAACTTAGCAGTGTGGGAAGACCGCTTCAGTCATGGGAGAGTTACCTTTTTCACATCAACAGATTGTTTTTCCCAGGCAGGCTGTTGATTTGTGAAAATTCTATGGCACAGCAAAAGAACCTCTTTTTCCTTAAGCATGAAAAGACTCTTAAAAGAAATGCAATTCTGACCAAATCTCATGTTATGTTTTGTTATCCTTTGTGCAAGTTGGGTAAAAAGAGGAAGGCACTAGAAAAGAAAGATGTTTAAAGGTTTGATCTGATTTGTTCTCTTTTTCACTTTTCATTCTGTTAGTAATAAATTTTTCTCTATATTGCAACTGTTTAAGTGTGGACCTGTTTTGCCCCGACGTTCCTTTCCATTTTCCTCAATAAATCCATATTCCCCTTATGCATTTAATTGCCTTTCGTGTGCTTGGCGCTTAACTGCATTCAACCATGACACATACACTGAGTATTGTTGACTCTGGAGTATGCAAGGGTTAGGTACTCCTCCTAAATCTATATTTCTTTCAAAAATATCTGTCATTTTCAGTTAAGAAAAAAATTTATATTTTTCATAGAGTTGAGCAGAAAGAGTTGACAACAGAGCAGGAAAATTTACCTGACAAGTGAGACTCCAGGAGGCCAGACTGTTTAACTTTTCAAAAAAAGATTAAGTACTTCCTTGATAGCCTGTACATATCCAGATTGAAGAGACTTCTTTCCAGAAGAAAACAACTGAACAGTTTCCAAGCAGGAATTTGTTGCTAGTCAGACTCGGAAGTCAGAAGCCCAGAACTTTCAAACAGTTTACTGAGATTTTCAGTAGATTGTCTGTGGCAGGATTTGTACAAACAAAACATTTTAAAAAGAAATTATGCATAGGCATAGGTCTAATATGAATAAATTTAGGCCAGCCTTGTATTAAAGTATATCCTGTAGAACACTGGACTCTTAAGATTCTTCCAGATTATCATGAAGTATAATAATTGACATACTTTTCAGGACAAAAAACAGTTTGCAGAAGTGTTAAGAAAAATATTGCAGGTAACCAGTGGTATATCTGGGTTAGGTATTCAGGAATTCAAAGGTAGCAAATAAGAAACTGAAAGATGCATATATTTTAAAAATGGTGCCATCTTGCCAAGAATGTGAGCTGCCCTGATCAAACATGTAAGTAACAAGAGTGAACTGCTTCATAAGGTAAGAGTGTTTGAATTGGGTTAGGATCTGTACCTGTGTTTGGAAGCTGAATCAGACTGCCAGGTCAGATTGTATAAGGAGGTCTTCATAGCAGTATTGAGAGATCTGTGGACAAAAAATCTTAAGATACAGTCTCAAATGGAAGATAAACTGCCAGTCTCATCAGAAAGAGGAGATTGATTTCAAAATAAGTAAGTGCTCTGCCTTCCTTGCTTTCTCTGGCGCCTTAAGGGGAAAAAGATTTACCTAGGTTAGCTCATAGGACTTGTAAATCTAAATAGTTAGGAAACTGGCTGTTTTGGGTTAGTTTCACACTTTATTTTTGTAATACGTCCAGTTCAAAACAAGTCATACTTACTGCTGTCTATTTATACCAGGTTTAAAGGCTGGAAAGATGTAAAATAAGGGCTCTGCCAGATACAGCTTGTGATAAAAGCAGATTTCCAAGACCTCTGTCCAGTCTCCGGGCATCATACTCCCTCTTTGTAAAAGTGCTTATTTGTTAGCTACCATAGCTTTTCCTGTAGTGGTTTTCCTCCCTGTGCCCCCTCCTCTACAATTTAGGCTTATTTAATTCATTTGGATTTGAAGGAGGTATCTTCTCTGAATACTTTTTGGAGAAGTTAAACTTCTCAGTGTATTGCAACGAGGCTGCAAAATGTGTGCAGCATGGAAGAAGCCAGAGTCAGGAACATGGATCACATTCTATACTCCATGTTACAAATCTGTAAGCTGGATGCACTTAAATAATATAGCAGAGCCACATAGAGGGTTTTTAATCCCTTAATATGAAATATTTACCTTCTATCACTTGGAATATAAGATGTAAAAGGAGTATGCATCTTGATAAACACAGTTGTGGCTATGAGAATAAAGAGCCTCAGTCTGTTCGGCTTCTCAAAGAGAAGATAGACTGTTTGATCTGTCATGTATGCCATAGTTCAGCTCTGAATTTTCATAAACCAAGTACAAGGGTAGAAAGGAGCACTCACAGAATTCCAGTTTTGCATACTAAACCTTGACATGCCCGGGATCCCAAGCATGTTTTCCAAACTTCATCTCATATAGGTAACATAACAGACTAGCTACCAAATTCCTCATTGATATGGCATTAAAAATACCCAGTACAATTTCCAGAATATCAGCTTTAGCAAAATTTAGACTTCTGAAAAGGCAAGGGAGGACACCCATGTCAGCTTGTCTTGGCTCTTTTGAAAAAGTCTGTGGAAAATACCAGCAGGTTCTCTAGTGTTTTCCATGCAGTTTGGTCTGTGAAGCTGACCCAAATGCCAGAGTGAATAGACAGTTGTCAGGAATGTGACTATGGTATTAAGTGGTCTGGACAGGCAGTTTCTTTTCAAGGGTAGTAAGAGGCCTTTCTCCTTCTCCTGTGCTTCTGAGGTCAAAGGAGTTATGTGCCTAGATACCTCAAGAGATCCAGCTGTGTTTTACTAGAGAACTGTAAGCTATCTAAATGATGGAATGAGCTGTTGGCTTGTGCAAAAGTTTGTCCCTTGTTAGGAAGGATCTGAAGAAGGTCTGTGGACTTGATGATGAATACAGGACAAGTGTAATGTTAAGCAGCATAGTATTTCTAAGACTGAAGAATGAAGAGAGCTTCTATCCAGTAGAGTTCCAGCAGTTATATATATATGTTATGAATGTCTTGAGGGTTTTCGTTTTAGAACTAAGCAAAAATTTCTGGAGTCCTCTCAGAGCTGTAGTTTGATTTTTTTCCTGAATGTGATCCTCTCAAGTATTAGTAGACTGCTATTCTAAAGGAAAACTTGCCAATGGAGAAGGGGAGGTGGTAGCCTAAGTCCCAAGGTCCTTAGCTGGTGACTCCAGACTAACTTCCTTGTCTAGGGGGCACACTAAATGTCAGCATGTTCCAGGCAAGCCTGGAAGTTTCACAGCACTCCAAAAAAGATCTGGGAAGACAACTCTGACCCTTAATAGCTGGCATTTCTTTACAACACAGTTCCAGCAATCCAGCCTGAAATAAATGGAAAGATAAACTCAGTTATTTGAAGTCAAAGTTTAATAAAACACAGCCCTTTTTCTGTTTTTTCTGTTTCTTGAGAGTGTCCTTAGTCCAGTTAATAGCCTCCATCTCTCTGTATCATCTACAACTTGAGTCTGCATTTTTTTCATGCGCAAAACGTGTTTACAGCACCTCTATTTGTAGATAGATTGTTGTTTTGCTTGTGGCTTGGTTGGCTCACTTATGGGGTCGACTTTCGTATTTTCTTTTCAAATTTATTTTCATTATGTATTTTCATTCATTTAAATAAAATAATGTAGAAAATTCTGTACAGTGAAATTACACTGATACAGGTAATTAGTTTAAAACAGCCATATGAAGTAGCTATTCTTTTTTTGTCCAAAGCTGCAGTATCATCCTAGTAAAATGAACCAGCCCTTGCAGAACCATTTAGAGATATTTTTTATGGATAAAATCAACATGAAGGTATGTCAAAGTTTCACTCCTCTCATTAGTGAAAACAATCATGAAAACCCAGCTGGCATTGGGCATAACAGTCTCCAATGCAAGCAAGATGTTTGCAATGAATAAAGAGTGGAGCAGGAAAAGGATGCCAGTTGTTGAGAGCTGAGTTCCAGCATATGCCCACAGCTTTTCCACTTTGTGGTAATACAGATGTTTCTGATCAGTTCCGCTTGGGTCAGTGAGGAAGTTTTTGCCTTTCTTAGAGGACAGGCTGCAGCTGAAGCTGTCCAACCACAGTGCCATGCTACAGTTCGCAGCACTGCATTTAGATGTCCAGCTAACTTAAACTTACCACGTTCTGACCTTGAAAGCATTCTAACCGTGATGATCCAAATAGGCTAACACATTCTATTTGCAGACAGATTTTGCAGCATGCATGATGTCCCTTGTTCTGAACTGCACCTGATTGAACTGCCTTTAAAAAAACCCAGGTATTTCCACTCATGTTGTATTTCTCAGAGTGCATCACCTAAAGTCTAAGAGAAATAGAAGGTTAGAATCCTTTGATGAATATCAAACATACATGTGAAACATGTTTTTCAATTACATGTTTTCCAAGAAAAACTTGATTAAACAGCCATAAATCCTCTGACCTGGGAATTGGAAAGAACAAAAAAATTACACAAATGAAAACTGAGCATTTTTAGGATTGGGTCTTTTGCTAGTTTTAAGAAGTTGTTTGTCCCTGTTCAATAGCATAATGGTCAAGGGACCAAAATCTGTTTAGGAGTAAAAGTAGAGGGCCAAACCATGTCTTTTAACTTTGATTTTGAATTTTTAAAAGTATTTTTCCCACCTCATTTTTTTATTTAAACCAGAGAATTCTTAGATTCAAAAATCCCCCAAATATATTGTGTTCTTCGATTTAATCTCACTTGTTTCCTAAGAGCTATTTTTGTGGAAGAAAGAATACTATTATCACAGAACATATAACACTCTAATGGCAAAGTCTCACATGCAGCAGTTTTCTACTAGTTCCCACTCTCGTGATTTTTCTAAATCTAAAGAGAGAAACAGTGTTCAGGAAGCACTTTGCTGCAAACTTGTCACCAATTTGGGCCATCACTCAGATCTACACCAATTATGCTGCATCATCTTGTAGATGAACTGCATTGCATAAAACAACTAAATGATGGCTGCATTGCCACAGTTGATTACAGTTGGAAACTGATACAGCCTCACAGTAGCAGACACGTCACTCTGCAGTATTTGTGCAACAACAGAAGTGACTAAAACATTCAGCATAGAAGTGATGTAAATTATTCTATTAAAAAGGGTTCAAATGCTTATTGTTACCGTCTTTGTAGTATTAGATATCGCACTGTAGCAAAACAGCCCCTCTATTCAGTATGTCGAATATATTTTTGTCCCGCCTTGTAAACAGGTGCTTTCACATATGGTAAGAGTTACCAAACGTGGACCTTAAAAATGGATTTACTTGCATTTTAACAAAAACCAGTTTGAATAGTCGGTTTTCTGAAGAGGAGTTTGGGAATTAGTGAGAAGTATTCTGCTGGAACCACTAGCACATTAACACTGATAGTTTCATTTTGTATTTTTTTTCTGTGACTCTCTCTGTTCATTCAACTTTAAAATATTGGCAACCCCGTGTCTGCAAGAGGCACTTGAAAAACAGTGTGCTTGCTGATCTGTCTCAAGTGCTCGTCAAGCAATGAAGCCCAGCAGGTGGCAATATAAGCACTTCTTGTAATTTGAAATCATTGAACTCTTGTAATCCAATAGCATTATGATTTAGCCTTTCATAGGTCTGACTTGCATGGAAAATAAGCCTCAACACTGAAGGTGATTCTATTCACTAAAATAATGCAAATTCCATGTGTGAGAGTCTGGCATTCTTTCCATCTCTGGATCCTTCTTGTGTCTTTGGGATTTACCAAGGACTAGTGCATTCATCTCGGATTGAGCAGTGTCTTGTAGCTGCTGGGACCAGATTACATCTAGAAACATACCTCAGATATTTTCTTTATTTCTGTAAGTTGACAGAGTGAGCTCAGATCAGAAATTACTCTTAAAGTGCTGTTCTAAGCAGGTTTTACATATGAATCAAATGGAGTAAATATTCTCGTATGGTTAAGGTTTCAAAAGGTTTGCTCTATCTGCAATTAATCAGCTTCCTTCAAAACTATGACCTCCTTCTGCCATGTGACTTCAAGGTCACATCTTTTGGTGGCTAACACTGATTTCCAGCGCCTTTTGTACATGAATGTACTGTTTAGAGAAGTGTGAAAATACTTGAGATTGGACTAGAATGTTTTATTTCTAAACAGACTCAAACAAAGAGTTTATGGGGAAAGGCATGCGAAGGGCACAAAGGATGTATTGAAAGAAGATATTTCTACCATAAACTACTCTCATAAAGTGTCCTGAGTATCTGTAAATGCTTAGAGAAATACATTGAGAATGTGAGTTGTAGTGGACATCAAATTTTCTTCCAGGCTTCTGGATACTGAAGTAACTGGAGAGTCCCCCAGGGTGAAATTAAGAATGAAAAGTGCTGGAGAGCCTCTAGGAACTCCATGCAGACTGCTAAGGCATCTGACAGACACTAATAACTGTAATAGTTTTCACTAGCACTGCACCTTCCCTTCAGGGCTTTCCGAGTACTTTAAAACTAGCCATTAGCTTAGCATTACCGCCTTTGCCAGGCAAGGCTCATTAATGCCATTCTAAAGCTGTGAAACTGATTGCTGGAGTGCACTGTTACAGATCAGTCCTGTTTCCCTCTGCCCACCCTAACCTCCAAGAAATGGACCCTGACTCAGTGGTTTGCTAGGAGCATGAGGTCTGCTGAAAGCCGGATCTTCTGAACTATAGCAGGCAACGTAGAAGTTAAAATTAATATTTAATGTTGCAAATCACTGCTAGAATAAGTCAGATGCAGATAGATCAATATGACTATGTAAAATCTTTGGCATTTTCTGTAATGCTGATGAGAATCAGGTCTTTGCAAATGCATTCCCAGACAGGGATCATGGAGAACAGAACTGGTTGCTTCTGCTCGCAGTAGTACTGTTGCTTGAGAAATCTTTTGAGAAACCTGCTCGATGCTAGGTCTTTTATTCCTCGGTAATATTTATGTAATACCTCCTACTCACACTCATGTCACACATCTAGAGCAAAAGATGCCCACCCCACAGACCAGCAATGCATGAAGGAGAAGATAGTTCACTCCAAGCATTCCTCCTGACTCCCAGAGGCCCCTGCTCAAGAAGGAATCCTTCAATAATTTCTCCAAGCACCATGTGCGGGGATCCTTTTGCTATATGATTAAAAAGTCAGAGGACACTACAAACACACTCATCTGACATGCTGTACAGTATTTTCTTAACATTTAGACACTTAGCTTTCTGGTATATTATTTGCTCATTTGGGTCTAATTATGTTTTGGGTTTTGTTTCCCATTTTGCTCTTGTGTTTTAAAAAAATAATAAAATAAATAAACTAAAAAAAGGGAAAAAGAAGGATATAAACCCCACAAAATGTGCTCTCTCTGGCCCAGTCACAGGCCTAGTCACACATGGGGCTCAGAGGAGGTCACTGTCTGCCTTCTGATCACGCTGTATCTGGAGAGGGCTCATGGTTTTCAAGATGCGTT
The DNA here is from genome assembly GCA_013398115.1 of Falcunculus frontatus. NCBI lineage: Eukaryota > Metazoa > Chordata > Aves > Passeriformes > Falcunculus > Falcunculus frontatus. The sequence goes on along the minus strand of VZRV01008493.1, from coordinate 866,003 downwards.
CCCAGAGGCAACACCAGGAACATTAGCAGGTTGCTTCTGCTGGCTGTGACAAGAGCTGAGGCCCTGTCAGTGAGAGAGATGAAGACCATCTCCTTTCTAAGTCAGACTGTCTGACAGGCTCTCATGAGAAGAGACCACAGTCTGACAAGCGAGTCTCAGCACTGTGTCACAGTGCTACTCGTGGTCTGTGACTCCCTAGCCTTGGGGCCCAGCCTTCAGACACAGACCCATGTGGCAGAAAAGCACCAGGACTCTGGCACACCACCATCATCTGGGTTTGATGAAAACAGCTCAGAGGCGAGGCCACCCATTAAGCTTTGGGCACCAGTATCACCCTCTCCCCAGTGATCCAACATTACGTGGACCCCCAGCTTGCAGGCAGGAGCCCCGTGCCTGTGAGGATGCGTCTTGGCTGGCGGGTTTCGACCTGAGGAAACACACGTGGGAGGTAGTTGGGAGAAAGAGCACATTTGGAGGTTGCTGGGTGGAACATGGGAACTGTCAGCAGCTTCCAGCCCTTTCCCACATCACTCCTCCCTGCTGTGTGCCACCCATAGGCTGCACAGAGGAGCTTATTGGTTTGGTGGCAGCTTCCCATGCCCAGAATTGCCACCACTGTGTTGCCACTTGGCTGCCCCCATCACTGAGTGATGCACATGGTGACAGAAGTGATTTCCATTGTGTGCTGGCCTCCCTGACAGCCCTGCCAGGTGTCCACAGCCTGCTGCAGACCTGGCACACCTGGGAGATCCACAGGGACCAGTCACACAGGATTGGATTAACATCTCTAAGAGATTTAGATTCCCAAGTTTTGAAATATATTGAAGGATTATAATCGTGCTTAGGTTACTTTTCCTAAGAAGGGGAAATACACGTCATGCTCATCCATGTAGTGTCAATAAGGTGCAAATCTCTTTGTGCCCAAGCTACATTTGTTTAAAAACTTGGGTGTGGAAAAAAAAATACTGGTCATGAAGGTGAGGAGGTGAGCCTTTTGGAATCTAGCATTTTATTTTCTTCAAGTCCTTCTGTTTAATCTCTTTTTTTTCCTTCCTCCTATTTTCATTTATTGTCTATGTATCTGACCATGTCTATATTATCCTGCTTTCAGTTTCAGCAGATGTACTTAAATGTTGCCAAATCTTGATGGGTAGAATTTCACTGTGTATGCTCTACCACAGACTTAGAATTTTTGTGGATCAGAAACTTGGTGGAATATCTTATTTTGGAAAAAAAAAAAAAAAGGGAAACTGAAACCTGAACTTTGGTCTTGTTTACATCAGAGAATACAGTGAAATTGTTTCTGATTTCTGTGCGTGTAATTGAGATCAGACTTTGGCTGTATCCATGTATTTTGTCAAAGGCAGAAGACCACAGTCACCTTTGGGATATTGATTGATTATAACCACCAGGCTGTCTTTCCGGTGCAGGTGGTACATTGTAATATCATGTGTTTATTCTCCCTAAGTATCTAACTTACTAGATCTGCAGACTTCCCAGTCTTTATGAAGTGTTCTGTAACAAGGAAGAAATTAATGGTCAAAATCAGCAATGAGCCACAGAAGTCAAATCTAAACTGGATCATTGTAAGAGCTATGGCTGGGCAGGAAGGTAGGCTTAAAAGGTTTCAGCTCATCTAATTACTATGGAGAAGAAATGGATTGGGGGAAGATGTTTGGCATCTGCCAATGTCTGCAGGTGCTCAGCACCAATTTAGTAGGGCCCAGTGTGAGTACTCACAAGTGTAAAAAGAAATTGGACTATTCCGCACACATGCATGCAGGATTACAGAGAACAGCAGGAATAGCATTTACAGAATCCTGACCTTGAATTCACCTCATCCTTTTTCAGTACATAAACTACTGTAAATATCAGATGTGACATACTGCAGTTTGATGGAAGCCAGTACAAAATTGCATTTAAAGAATTACCTTCTCTTTTAGCAAATGGGTAGAATCAAAGATGACCCAGTTTCCGCTGTTTCTTACAAGCACCAGATATTTGCTTCTACAAGCTCTCAGTTACTACTAGAAACACAGCATATTTTGTGCAGTAATGACAAAGAGAAGAAAAGGCTTGCATTGTACAGAAGAATACAGAAGGTTCATTTTTATCCTGGTAATACAGTTCACCTCAATACCTACAGAAAACCCCAAGCTGACTATTATTTTAACGGTGGTGAGAGCTACATTTAAAGGTAAGAGACAGCCTTCCTAATTTCTTCCCCATTTCCTTACAGAGGAATGGAAGATGTGGTTCCTGTGGCATGTTAGAACACAGGCAGGGCCATTGAAGGTCCCCACAGATGCTGCTTCCAAGAATATAGACACAGATTTATTAAAATGCTGAGCAGGTACAAAGAGAACCCCTGAACCTGGTTGTGAAGAAGAACATGCTAGATCCTGGATGATTATCTACATAGAAGAAGTAACTGCTAGATGGTACATTAGCAGTGATTCCCAACAGTCCCCCTGTATTCCCTTCCTCTGCAGTATCTCAGGATGCCAGGAGGAGCAGCTGCAGCTTTTGGAGGCAGACATGTGTTAACCAACTCCACTTCTGAGATCCATCCCAGTTTTCAACAGAAAGAATGGCCAGCTCTGTCTCCATGCCAGAGTCTCTCTTAGGGGGATGATATTTCCTTTACTCACCAGGTGTCTGAAGAACTAACACCCTCCTTGATCTGCTGTATCAACCTTGCCCAGATGCTAAAGCCAGTACATCAGTTTCAGCTGGGTTTCTTTCCTCACCACGCACATCAGTCAGGCTCTGTCTCCAACAATCATTCTCCATGTGCTCTTGTGATGGCCGAGCACAGGAACAGAGCTTTCAGGTCAGATTCTGAGTTGGAGACAAAAGAAAGGGCTATAAAATCTGAAAGTGATTCCAGAAAAGAACTAATAAATACTTTAAAATAAAATGCTTCCTCTTCCTCCCCAAGAATGTTAACTATACGTGACCTAACCAGTAAAAAATACATTTGAGAACAAACCCTATCCTCTAATGTGGAGATTAATGCTTCTAACTTGGCCCATCAGAAGATTTCTTGAAGAAAGGACACATCTACAAATATAATGGACAATGTCAGGGTTTTACAAGTGATAACCAGTCAAATATTTTACAAAGGATCAACTGAGAGGGAGACTGGATATTAAGAATACTGAATTATGGGTTAGCTTTTGCCAAACACTTGTCTTTTATCTTTGTTCATATCACAAGCTCTGAATTCCAATCTCTGTATCTATAAATTGTTCTAGGAACAATAATAAAAGAGTGCAGGTACTGTGCATCACTAATGTAATTAATGCCTGCCAAGTATATAGAAAAATTTACATTAAATACTTTCAAATTCACAAAAGTATTATTTTCTGTTCTCTATCTCATGCCTGAAAAATATTTTAAATCTGTAGTTATACAGGGTTTTTTTTTAAATATATAGTTTTATTAATTACTAAAAGCCTGTAAATATATAAAGAGAAAATCACCCAACTTCCAGACTTAATAGTTATACCGCTGCAAACAAGCCAATATAGAACAGTAGTGTGCCTCTGTGTGTTTGTGGGAAAAAATTAGGCAAAGAAGAGGAAGAACCAAAGATTACTTCAGAAATGATCCTAAGGAGATGAAATACGTATGGAAGGCTTTTTTGTTTCAGTATGTCCAAGGCTGTTTGTTGTATAGTTAATTTACTACATTTTCACAAAGTGTGAAATGTGCTCACAATTCTGGGTGCAACACAAATGTGTCATTGTTTAAAAGTTGATATATAGTACCAGGAAACACAGCAGGGATGGATTTTATCAAAAACGGGCTGGGCGAACCTGGCAAGTTGAAAGGCATCAGTAGCCAAGAGATTATCATTCCCTGGTGGTTTCATTTTTACAATACCAGCTCCATTTTATTTTTGCTCTGTTGGAACACAAGCTATACGCCGTTGCTGGAAGGAGATACTCCGCTTTAAATATGAGGACAAAATCTCATGACAAGCAGCAAAAGACTGTTTATTGATGTCTGTAGCACTGCAGAGGGTTTGATCTCAGCTCCATCACTAGTGTGCCATGCACAGCCGTGTAGTGCTTCAGCTTCCAAGTGAGATGCTGCTACTTAGCTTTCCCAGTGATGTTATTTCTCTGTCTCAGGCATGCACTTCATTCAGTGAGGGGATTGCAGAAGTTCAGTTTACAGTGCTGCTGTTGTTAGTCACAAAGCATAACAAACTAAAGACTAACTGCTTTCTTGTGCCACTGAAATGACCTTTTCCATTCTTTAGGGCCTTGGATTTTATCTTTGTATCTGCTCTGCCTTTGTACAAATTTGTGTAAAGTCTTTGTAGCAAGAAACCCCTGAAGCTAAAATCCTGACCCTGGAAGCCAGAAAAAAAATTGCCCTTGATTTTGGTGCAGGAAAAAAATTTTGGGACATCTACCTGACATAGTTTTTTAAATGAGTTGGACTATATTAATTGATTATCTTCTGAATGGTGGAATAATGTTCTGTGTTTCTTTCGGGGAAGTAGCCATGATTTTCTTCTGTGGCATGGAGTTGCAAAACAGTCTTGGCTCATCACACACACAAAAGAAGTTATTATGTGTTAGCAATAAATGCTTAAGTGAAGCAACTCTAGAATTTCAAAACAATACCCGTACTCTGGGTGTTTTTGAAAATTCTGCTTTTTCCTGTAGATCCAAATTTCTCACCATATCTTTTCAACCTGCCTTTTAAAATTTGCTGCAGTTATCTTACCTCTAAGAGACAATTTATTTAGATTGATGGATGGCTTGATGTGAATTTTGTTTTAAATCTAAGTGGATAATAATAATAAGAAGAAGAAGAAGTGAATAAGTCATTCCTTTGAGCCATGATTTCAAATTTTAACGGCATAAATTCACCTACATTTTTCAAATCAAATAAAATTTCATGCTTTTTTCTTCATTAGAAAATGGTGAGTTCCACTAATTATTCTCTGGCCTTTTATGCAAGAGATTTTTCAATACCTTTGATCATTCTTCATTTCTTCTCTTTATTGCCTAATGTAATTTCATGTACATTAGTTTTCTCTTCTTCATGGCAGAGGAATAAAACAACTGGTGATGCTGCACAGTTATAATCCATTAAGTGCTTTGTAATAAAACACAAACAAAAGAGTCATTGCTGTGTGAAATAAATGTAAAATACTGGTCTGTATAAAAACTGTTTTGTGGCACAATAAGAATGCTTCAAAAAGAACATTTTTAAAAGGCCAAACAAGAAAAGAGGTGGTGAAAGATTATCTCATCATTCTCCTAATGCACCAGTGGCCTGCATAACTCATGCCAGCTTTTAAAATAGAGCTCTGATTTCATCCTTTTTATTGGGCTTCTTTATATTCCTAATTTTCCAGTGCATATAGGAGCTGCATTCATTAAAGGTTTGGGAAAGAAAAGACTTGTTTTCTTTTTATGCTTATACAGTGTTTACACTGTCTTGGAATGTTTCTCCAAAGCATACTTGATTTCAAAGGATAATGGCAGTGAGCCCTTCTCTCAGTGAAGTGGGCAAACTAAACAACATCATTTTTCAAGGAAGCAGCATCAACAAAAAATAAAAATATAAACATTATGTAGAAAGTACCCAATTTCACTGTTCAGTCCTCCTGACTAAATGTTCCTTTTGATTTGAATTTACGCCCACTGAGACCTCAGTTCGCGGTGCTCTGCATGTGCGCAGACACCAACCCACCAGCAAACATCACCACAGCAGAAGTCATAACATCCTTTTCTCTATATGCAGTATTGTTCACCTGCATTAATCTGTCACATTTGAAACACTTAATTTATAGTGCATGAATAAAAGGTTTTGTGATTGCAACTAATGTCTGCATGTTGAAAACTTTCAATAAGAATGATATGGAAAATAATTCAGAGAAATAAATTAAGGGTTTTTTTCACCCGCACTTTGAATCCAGATGAGATGCTAGATGAGAATTCATGTTACTGCTGTGACCCTCATTTAAGCTACAAGAAATATGCAGCTACCTTTACCCCAGCTAGTGGCTTCTCCTTGAGTGGCAATGGCATTTTGTGTGAACCCATTCAGACTTACTGTGTAAGACAGTAAAACCTGTCCTGCAGCTTCTGTGTATCAAACTACTGACACAAAATACCTCTAAAGCTGCTACAGTTTATGACAGAAGCCCAAATTCTAGTAGTTCAAAATCATAGTCAAGGCTTGATGTCATCACAGCCTGTATGAGCCTAAAATATATACACCAAAAACAAAAGGCAAACATATATTGAGTTTTCTTGCAGAAAAACAAACAAACAAACACACCTTCATCCTTGGCATTTAATATTTCAGTCTTTTTCATGCTTAAAACCAAACCTAAGCAAGCCAAAACCCACACTTGTCAGAAACAATGTACTTTCATTTTAGAGTACTTTTAAAAAATAATAAAACAGGAAGAGATATGACAGGCTGGGCAGGCTGACAGCAACCCTTTTTCATGGCAATTCAGTTACGAGAAACTACACCGAGACTTGGCAGCTCCAGATTCAGTCACATTGTCTGCCTTTGGGGATGTAAACAGTTCCCTTTAGTGTAGTCCAGCCACCATGCAATCCAATACCTGGGAAGTCTGGAAATGGGCTTGTGAACTGTTTTAAAGTCTTCCACTTTCTATAATGCACAAAATAGTTCTTGGAAGACAAAAGTTCTTCCTCCCCAGAGAATGTCAAAGGCATTCATCAGTGCAAAGAGCATCTGCATCCTCCTTTGCAAAAAAAAGCATTTTATGCAACATGAATAATCTCTCTTAGAAGCAGAGGAAATTTCTTGTTTGCCTAATCCTTTCTGAAGTGACCCAAAATTCAGATCTGTTTGCTGCCTGAATAGTGTCAAGCTGAACTTGTCAATCATTTCAGGATGACCTGTATCACATTTGAGGGAAAAGAATGGTACTACTCACTTAATGCTATGCCATTTAGATAGTGACACTGCAACCACTGATGAAATCTCCAAAATTTGGCCTACTTGTCATTAACATCAGCAGGATGCTGTATGTTCATCAGCAGGAAAACAAATCTTGGAAATGGGCAGTGAACAAAGGGTAGAAAACGCTTTGCTTTTTTTTTTTTTTCTACTGATTTTCCATTAACTCAGACATAGTTGAAAACCTATGTTTTTCCCCTTTAATTTTTATTATTAAATATACATTGAATAGATAAAGTTGATGTTTCAAATGTCAAGGTCCATCTTGTCCTTTATTTCCTGAGGTCAGTGCTTCAGCAGGTCTAACATAAGAGCCAGCACATCCGCTTAGCACTTCTTTCTCTCAACACAAAAGAAAATATTTAGGGTCTTGATTAAGCCCTGCCTGCCAGCCATGCCCGTCTGGGAGGCTGAATCACACCATGATTAGTGGGACAGCTGAAGGCCTGGGTGGCAGACAGAGAGCACAGCACAGAGCTTCTGGGCAAGGGAGGAGCCAGAGCATCAGAAAGAGCTGCACTGAGGATCCTGAAGCCTCATCAAGCTGGTGGGCACAAGGAGAACCTTCCACCCTTCCCTCCCTGCCAGTAACAGCTGCATCTGACAGAGCCAGAGAAGCCAGAACAAGTCTTCCTTGTGGCCCCCCATACCTGGTTTTAGGAGGTAAGGGATCACAGGGCAAAGGAATGTGTCAGTGTACCAGCAGGAATTTGTTGCTGTTGTTGCATGCTTCCCATACCATCCGAAACAAAGGATAATTGATGTAGTTTTTCCTTCATTTTAAACATTGCACATAGAGTAAAAAAAAGAGAACTTTTTTGTATTGTCCTTGTACAACTTCCAAAATCCAAAAGGATCAATTATGTCCATAGGAAGCAAAACCTCTGCCATTGACACTTGCCTGCAGCTTCTTTGGATCTGATACATTTGGATCTGACACATTTGGATCTGACACATCTGTGGAGCCATTAGCAGTGAGTGCCTTTTATGAGACATTGCCTCTGATATTTTTATCTTACTCTCCAGACATTTTATCATGAGAGCACTGTCAGTGTGGTGCTGTGATACAGTATGACACGGAGTTTTTCCATAATGTAGCTGAAACTGTCACAAGAAATAGCTTAGCATGGGTGGTATGTGAGGGCATGCAGCTTGTACACTGAGGGAGTTGTTTAAAGTAGTGAAAAGCATAATTTTGTAGTAAGAACCAAGGGACTCAGTCTGCATTTCTTTTATTGTTGCCAGTGGCAGCTTCTTTTATCCAAAGAGATTAAAATATGCTCTTAAGTGCCTGCAAGGCCCTGGAATGTGTGGTTTACAGCAGTATTAAGAACTGACCTATGATTACCAATAGATGTGGCACTAGTAATTTCTTTGGTAAGCTTCTGAAATGCTGACTGTTTCATTCCTTCTTATAGATAGTATTTAGATTGTACAAAAGCAGGCAAAGCAGGAGGTCATGGTTTCCCCCCACCTCCCCTTCCCCCAGGAACTCAAACAAAGCATGTTATTTCTGGATGTAATCTGCATCTGAATGTTTTCTTTCCTTCAGAATCCATGGCACCAAAACATCCATGGTTCTGTCTAACCTAAGCTGAAGCTGGTCAGTTTTTTCTTATATGATGCTCTTAGTGACAGGGGTTGTCCACGTTATAACAATGGTCTCTGCAGATAAAGCAAGAGGTCACCTCTCTCAAAGGAGACTTTACAGTGACTGAGAATAGCTTACAAACATCACCTTGCTGTACAAGCCCTCTTAGAAAGCCTTTCCACCTTTGCAAGCATCTGAAAAGTCCAGACACTCATTGCTTTCCCTGTGCCATATGAAAAGAGTTTGGCAGAGACTAGTCAGCAGAAAATGGAGGCCTTTGTCTTTATAGTTCATTTGATGTACTTGCTCTGTCACTCATGTAAGACTGAAATGTATCCATCACCTGTGACCAGAGGACTAGCCCTCAAAATATGGCTTGAGGAGTGAAACTGTGAATTCTGTCTTATACAGATGAACTAGTGACAGATTTTGTGGCTGTTGTTCTAAGTCAGCTCTTCAGTTTTTAAAAAGAAATGAAATTTTTGGTAGTATCTTGAATATTAAGAAATGAAATCCACTGTTATTTTCATCTCATATGTTGGCCTACTTACTTCACCAATGACATTCTGAGCTGGAATATCTGAAATTAAGTATTATGACAATAGAAGAAAACTAAGCTAACTGTGCAGCCCTGTGTCAAGAAAGCATAATTTGAGAATTTCAAGTTTAAGAGTTAAATGAGAATTCTTAATGTCAGTCCTAAATAATGAAGGAGATAATTTCATGATTGACACTTTGGAAGGAGGTAGGTACTAGCTGAATCGGCTGCTTTTGTGCTTTTCTGCCACTTCCTTCTTCATGCTCCTCATAATTCATGAAACTACATTAGCTGAAACTCTGACTCCTTCAAAATAATTCTTCTTTGAACAAGAAAATTTATCTTCACCAAATATTATGACAGGAAACATGGTAGTTAAACTGCGAGATCTGTTTTAAAGAGTGTTTACTGTAAAGTAAGTGTCATGATGCTGTCTGCTGAAGGTAGCAGCAGGAAATGGAAGATGCTTCCAAGAGTTGCTGGAGAGAAAGCTGGAAGCGTGTCTTCCTATGCAAGTGCAAGCCCCACTGCCTGTGTCCCAGCAGGCAGATGGTGATGGCCTGTTCCAATCTGGAAGTGACTTCAGTAGTGACAGTCAAGTGCTGTAATTCAGCAGGGCCTGCTGAGAGTTTTGCTGAAGGGCAAACATGCTACATGTCAGGCCCACTGCAACGCTAAGGCATTGTGGTTTCAGCCATCTCCCAGCAGCCTGTCACACAGGCATGCTCTCAGAGTCAAACTCAGAAACTGAATTCTAATTTTGCCATTCTTTTGGTATATTTAAGAAATTGTAACTAATTCCATCACAGATTTTCCAATGTATGGTTTTTAACAGGAAATCAACAGCAACAAAAAAGAATTCAATTTGATGGTTATTTGTTATAAATAAATAATAGAGAGTATCCAGCAGCAGCAGAAGACAACGTCATCTTTTCTTCGTGGATATAAAGGAGGTAGCATGACAATCTTCACAGGAAAAAAGTCCCATTAAATTTGCAGTTGTAAATAGGGAAGTAACACGAGAGATTTAACTTACAAAGAAAACATGTTGTCAAAGATTCCTAGAGGAAAAAATATTTAGGTTGTGATATATGGAAGAGCTTTACTCGTTCTAGTTACAGTCATGAAGCAAAGCTAGGTGATAGGAAAAGAGAATAAATCTCCATGCCTTGGTTAATACTTATTCCCCAGGCTAGGGGTAGCACACAAACAGCAGTGTGGATATTTTTATCTCCATACTGTTCAGCTTCGGTTTGAGTTCTTCTATAATGCATTTATAATTTGGTATCTTTTCCTTCACTTTGCTGCCCATTTTGCCTGTGGCCTGCTTACTTTGGCTGGTTACCCCTTCAGTCTTCTTTGCCACCCTGTGCACAGAGAGTCCTTCTTCTCTGGTCTATAACAACCTACTTGTTACTGTGTACTTCGTGGATCTCTCACTTTGAATCAAATTTCACCAAGAATACAGTGAAAGATACAATGAGTGACTTTTTGGATAATGTTGCTGGATATTTATTCTTTCAGAAAAGGTGAACACAAAGGGCAGGTGAGCTTTCTATGGTATTTTCATGGTGTTTTTGTTTTCCAGAGGCATACCAGTTTGCTGTGATGGTTACACCTGACCAGAAAGTATGAAAACTTTGTGCTTGCAATCCCCAAATACACTGAGGCGTATCAATGTTTCAGGAGGGAAGCTGGGGGAGCAAGTAAACGTGCTCCTTTTGCCATTTCTAGTCACCTCCAGTAACATGTGCAATGCACCCAACCATTAGGGTCTTCAAATGTTTCAGCTCATCATAGAGTACAGGTGCTCGCATTTGCTCTTCTTATGTAAAAGCAAAAATCATTGCAGTAAGTAAAAGATTGGTCTGATGTATTGTCCTTTATTTACCACAAAAATTTCTTTTTAAAGCAGATGAATTTACTTGCATGTTCAAACATGAGCTGATAGATCTCACTCCTGCCCTACTTTTTAGACTGCTTGTCTCCTTGACTGAAAATCTTATGTGATAAACTTTTCATGAATTGGACTTCAAGGATTATAACTGAGAAAAACACTGACTTATAAAGGTGTTCTTTCATGCGTAAGGAGAAAGGTTTATCCAGCTTAATCCTGTTACAGACTCTCTTTGCACAGTTTATACTATTACCATGGCACGGCCCCCTCATACTTCTGTAGCTAAAAATCTGTCAGCATTCCTCCAACACTCATTGAACAGCACTCACCCCTATTCTTTTATCTCTCTTGAATTTCGTAAGCATATGTGTTTCAAATAATATGCTTTGACTAAACAAGGCCCATAGGTATTTATACATGTAGTTGTGTGGGATTGTATGCTGCTTTATGTAGGTTGGGAATATGCCATAACATCAAAAATACGAACAAAAATAAAACTGAATACAAACCAACCAAAAAAAAACAACACAAAAAACCAAAAACCCAGTGGTGACAAACTTACTCCTTGGTTTTTAATGACACGTTGGTGGAATAAATAAGTGTCTATTCCTATCAACTATCTGTATTTTTTTTGTCTTTCTGCATAATGTCCTCCCTAAATCTAAAAGAAAAGAGGTGAGCCTAGGCTTATTCCACTCTTAAATAAAGCATTGCTTTTAAGGCTGTCTGTCTAGCAGAACTGAGAGCCCTGATACTATGGGAGTAACCTGAAATTGTACCCCATTACTACAAACCTGAATGTATCTTATTTTAAACAGTGACAACAGCTTAATTTCAGAAGTATAGAACTACATCAAATAAAAGATTTTCAATTTTAGCAGGTTTTTCACTCTCTGAATTCTTCAAAAAGAGCTGAACTTAATGGGTCTGTTTCACAGGATGTGCAAAAAGCAAACACGAGTTAAGGGCCAAATGAGTTGACTTTTGCAATACGGAAAATTGACGTCTTTCAAGTAAAATCCTGACCCCAGTGAAGCCAGTGGAAATTTTTTTTCTTTTCACTAGAGCCGGAATTACGCTCTGTGTGGGATCTTAAAATGCTTCAACAAACTACTTTGAATCCTGTACATCTTCTTTAAATATATATATATATATATATATATATGAGAGAGAGAAGCATGCTGAAAAGGATCATTTTAACTTAGTTGAGCCACTTCTCTTCATCATGGGTTTACTGATAGTGTGCAGTTTACTCTGAAGAGCAATGTCAAAACAACAAAACAAAATAAGAATTGGCAACATAAAATTCTTGGTGGTTCTTGAGAGGTCGAATTGGTCCCATCTATTATACAAGTTGGAGCTGTTACTGTATGTTTCATCCATTAAAAAAAAAATCCATTATCTTAAAGCAGGATAATATGCCAACATGGTGAACTAAAACTCTGCAACTGGTAGATGGCAGATGAAGAGAACTCAAAGAAGATATAGACTATTTCTGGATATTTATGTATTCCTTGAAATCTTAAAAATAGTGAGGTTTCTGTAGCCAGCCGTAACTTTGACTATAAACCTTCATCCACTTAGCTAGTGGGGTAGTTTTTCAGTGTACCATAGTGTTCACAAAATATGTAAAAGCTTTTGTATTTGTGACTGCTTATGTTGCAAATCTAGTTTGACTCTAACTCTGATACACAGTGTTTTCTAATGAACATGAATATCTAAGCATATGATGAGTTTGCCTTGTCTGTTGTTGATGGAGTAGTGGATGGAATAATTGAAGCAGGTTAGAAGCTAAATTAATTCTACTGCAGGATAGTCACCAAACACTTGATACTTCCCCAGCACATTCAGCCTAAGCCATTCTGCAATCAGAATGAAGTAGAGACTCAGCTCTAAGTGGCTCGTGTACATTGCCACTTCTTGCCATAGTGTTGTGATTCTGACCATGAGGGAAAATGCAGGATAAATATGGAGTGAAAGTATGGAAAGGCAGGATTCTATAAATTATACATCAAAATGAAAGGAACCAAAGTAGGAGAAGGAGATGCAAGATGAGTGATACATAGATCACATCTACCCCAGAGAAATTAGGTGTGGCAAGTAAATTTTTGTTTCATTTGGACAGCAACTACCTGTGTAGCTATGTTCAAGATTTTAGGTCAGATGAGGTTATTTTGCTCATTACCTTTTTCCTGTTAATATTCTTTATGAGGGGTTTTTTTTAGTTATTTATTCCATACAGAAGAATGACATAAACTAGCAAAAAAAAAAAGAAGAAGCAAATAATGCAAACAGAAGGGATACATCAAGTCAAGGATATTGAATCTAAAATAGCAGCTGGCTGAGACAATATTTGGCATGGGAAAGAACAATGCCAGAGATATGCATCTCACTGTTGGGTCAGGATTACTTCATATTCAACTGGATGAAATGTTTTACCATTTCATTTAAGTCAATAAGGCATTGAAAAATCCCCCAGCAGTGCAGGGACGTGTGATATTTCTATGCAATGTCACAGCAGACGATTGAAAACAATCTGACACTGGCAACAGCTTTGGATTTTCGTGTAGAGAAACAGCCAAAGAAATATGTGAAAGAATACTTCTACCTTATAAATGTCAGTTTGGTGCCTGCACAGATGCTTTTCCCAGTTACTGCCAACAGAAGGGAAATAACCCATGTTCTCGGGGGCATCAGGCACAGCATCACCACCCAGGTAAGGGAGGGGATTGTCCCGCTCTGCTCTGCACTGGGGCGGCCTCACCTCGAGTGCTGGGGGCAGTTCTGGGTGCCACAATACAGAAAAGACATTGAGTGTTAGAGAGTGTCCAAAGGAGGGCACGAGGACGGTGAAGGGCCTTGAGGGGAAGCCGTGTGAGGAGTGGCTGAGGGCACTTGGTCTGTTCAGCCTGGAGAAGAGGAGACTGAGGGGAGACCTCACTGCAGTTACAACTTCCTTGTGAGGGGAAGAGGAGGGGCAGGCACTGATCTGTTCTCTGTGGTGACAGTGACAGGACCTGAGGGAATGGCCTGAAGTTGTGTCAGGGGAGGTTTAGGTTGGATATCAGGAAAAGGTTCTTCACCCAGAGGGTGATTGGGCACTGGAACAGGCTCCCCAGGGAAGTGGTCACAGCACCAAGCCTGACAGAGTTCAAGAGATGTTTGGGCAATGTTCTCAGGCACATGGTGTGATCTTGGGGGTTATCCTGTGCAGGGCTAGATGCTGGACTTGATGATCCTTATGGATTCCTTTCAACTCAGGATATTCTATAATTCTGTGAATACATTTTATAATTACTCCATATGGCCTGAAATTCCTTGAAGGAATTTCTTTTGCAGTTAACACTGCTCTGACCTATTTTCTCTCTGAATCTGCTGACTGTGTTCCCAACCCTCTTACGTGCCATAATCAAATACTCACCCACTCACACTGGACCCAGTAAAATAATTTTCCTGAATGTTTCCTATTTTTCTAATTATGCCTTCCTTTTCCCGCTTTCAGGAATCCTTCCACTTTCTTGTTTTAACCTGTGTTTAGAAAAAAATTTTGAAGTCAGTCTGTAATGTTGACAGGTGCTGAGACTGCAAATTCCACAGCTTTCCTTAAACTGTGTGGCTTCAAAGGGAGATGCAGGATTTTGGCACACATCAATGTCAGATCGCAATTACTCTTGTTTTGCTTATTTTATCCTTGAAGTTCACAAACCCTTCTTAGCTAAGTCACAGTTACCTACCTCCATGATCTCCAGTGCTTGAACTTTCACTTACATTTTACTTTTGCTGATATCATCCTTAAGAGAAAGATCTAACCTCAGACTCTTAGGTCAGGTTCTAAACTTTGCCTTTTTATGCTTCACTATTTAAATTGGATATCCAAAAAGCAATAGCTGGCAAAAAATACCTTGGCTGGCAAAAAATACCTTTTGGCTGGCCAGGAGACAGGCTGTTTTGGCTAATGGAAGATGACCCATGACCCTGTGAGCCTTCAGGCTTCATAACTGCTATGTACCATACCTGGCCCAGGATAGTATCCCAAAGGGTGAAGGATTTGATAGCCTATTGCTGTACAAATTCTGATAGTACCGAGTAGGTTTCTGGGTTAAGCTCTAATTCTTGGTGCAGATTGTCTGAGATGTTCTATTTGGGCTCGTCAGTCACACAAAGGGGTGTGGGGGAAGGAGGGCTTAATATCTTGGTCCTCATGTTGATCCAAGGCCAGCTTCCAAACCATTTAAAGTGGCCAAAAGGCATTTCTATACTACACCGGCTGATAGCAGCTCTAGAGGAAACGTCTGCCAGGTTTGCATATCCCAGTGCAGTCATGCTAGCTTCCAGTTCTTGGACTGGGAGGACAAATTGTGTGTGAGGAACTGCCTAGATGCTAATATAAGGCTTCATTGGAAATTTGGAAATTCTATTCCAGTAGATGACAAGTTTCAAACCCCTTGGTAATCGTCTCATATTGCTAAGAGTTAGAAGAAGGAGAGAAGATATAATTTCACATTTTCATTTTCCAAGCCCTCAACAGGCTAAGTATTCCAGAGTTTTTCTCATTATGCAAGCACACCACAATAACAACCAGTATCTAAAACAATGGAGGTGTCACAAAGTCCAGAGGCTGGTACTTGAATGGTGGCCCATGAGTGGGGAACATGCTGCCAAGAGAGATTCAAATAAATCTGTTTTCTTCTGGAGAAAAAAAATTTGGAACCTGTTTCTTTGCAATTTCAAATAACAATAATATATCAAGGGAAAAGACACAAAAGAAAGAGGAGGAGAAACAGAAAACAGCTGGAGAAAAGAGAAAAATAACTCTAGTGTAGTACACAATACTAGTAGGACAAATACAAAGAGAATAGGAATGCCACGCAAGATGTGTTATCATTGGCTACTATTATCCCCCTTATGACATATTGGAAGGAAGAAAATAAAAGATCAGAGTTGGAATCTTCATGGGTGTAAATCAACATCATTCTTCTTTGATTGGAAAAGTTATGACAATTTAGAACAGCTGTTATTTGGCCCATATTGTTTCTTAGGGTTTTTTTCTGGTCTTATTTTTGTAAATCATAGCAATGATCACGGGACAGAGGATGGACTGACAATATGAGCTGCGAATCCCATGGGACATGACTGCTGTTTTGAGTTTTCAAAGTCTTTTGAATGCTTAATACAATGCTATTTGAATAACTAACAAAGTTTTCTTTGGCAGAAACCCTATTTGGTATCAGAACAACTAAATGATGACTTCAAATGATAATTACCAAATTGTGTTATTGCTGGTTCATAATTGCATGTGTGAGTGTTGGGAGAGGGAAAAGTTGACTCTGTGTCATTGACCATGTGGGGAAAACTGGTATTCCAGGTTCAGAGGGTATTCTGAGTTCGGAGGGATTTAGTTTAGACTTCAGTTCAGCTTTTGCTTTGAATGTATGCCCTCTTCCTCATGAAGAAGAGTATGTTGTTTATTAATTAGGTTTTGGTCTATTTTACCCACAGTCCTTATCTTCTTGTCAAGGGTATTTACAAAGAGTACCGCAGTCTAATATGCCTTTATAATTGTGATTCTTTTATGAATTATTTATTGCAGACAAATACTACTTAGTAGCAACAGCAGTGTAGTACAGAAAAAAGAACATAAATTGTTTCTTCTTTAGTTCCCAATACTTTAAATAGATATCTGTTAGAAATCAAAGATGGCAAAGAACTAATTAACAACAGTGAAAGAAAACTACAGTGAAACAGAACACAGGAGAGCCAAAGGAAAGTGCTGTCTGAAATCTGCTTGTTTGTGACTGCCTCTGTACAAGGTAAGAAAAGCAAGCTTTCTGGTGGTTCTGCCCTCTGCTCTTCTCTGCTCTGGTGAGACCCCCTGGAGTACTGCATCCAGCTCTGGGGTCCCCAGCACAACAATCTGTTGGAGCAAGTCCAGTTCAAGGCCGCAAGGCTGATCAGAGGGATGCAGCAGCTTTCCTACACAGAAAGGCTGAGAGGATTGTATTTGTTCAGCCTGAAGGAGAGAAGGCTTCAGGGTGACCTAACTGCAGCCTGCCCTTTCCCGAACAGAGCCTAATGGAGAGGAACTTTTTCCAAGAGCATGTATTGACAGAGGAAGGGAGAATGGTATCAGGTTGAAAGAGAGCAAGTTGAGTTTAGGTATTAGGAAGAATTTCTTTGCTGTCATGGTGGTGATGCACTGGAACAGGTTGCCCAAAGCAGCTGTGAATGCCCTGTCCCTGGAAATGCTCAAGGCCAGGCTGGACGGCCTTGAGCAACATGGTCCAGTGGGAGGTGTCCCTGCCCATGGCAGAAACTAGATGATCTTTTGGGTCCCTTCAAACCCAGTCCATTCTATGATTGTGTGATAGTACAGAAATCAGCCTGAAACCTCATTTCTTAACCTGGAACCATTCAGGTTAAGTCAGCTTGAAGATTCAGAAGACATTTCCCCTTTTCCAGTAGGAATGTATAGTAATACACAAAAATCTTTAATTCTAAATGTTAATTATGGTAAGGAAAAGCAGAATTCTTCTGTGTTTTTCTTTGTTCACAGAACTATTTCCAGTCTTACAGCTGGACGTTCAGGCAGACAGGTGGTTTTAGTAAGCTCTGGTAAACACAGATTTGCCAAATAAGGAGTCCCATGAATGGCAATTTTTATTCTTAATGCGAACATTAATGTTCAGAGCATCTTGTCAGCCATTGAGAAGGTGGAAACTTCCAATATCTGATCACAGCAATGAGACTCCCTTTTCTCTGGTGCTTCAGGTGAACTGGCTTTTTTCTAGGACAAAGCAGCACCTTTACTAAAGGTGGCTGTAGCCTCGTGTTGACACTCACACACAAAATACCTGTACTCAACCTTCTGTGTAATTGCCACATTTATTTGCTGTCATCTCTCTCCATATATTCAAACTCTTGTCACTATTTTTACCCAAAGTAGTGCCTTTGATCATGACAGAAGTCTTCTGCAAGGCTGTTCAAGAAGGCATCACAATGAGAGTGGTCTCTAATGGGAGTAGTGTGGCCACTGTTTGCACCTTTACTCTTACAAGAAGCAAAGCAGAGATCTATTCTCATTTGTTGAGCTAACGCAGCAAATGAACTCTCTCTGCTGTGTGAGTCACAAAGAACTAAGAGGCATAAAGAACTGATGTTTACTTTCCAAGGAATGATTTCAGGGCTAGTTTAGCTGTCATTTTGTCAAGATCTTTTCATATAGATAGCTATGCAGATAAGATGTGTGTGTCTGTGTGCAACTGCATGTCTGCACGTGTTGCCTGAGATTCAGTAAGACAAGAAAACAGGAAGCAGCCACCTTTCTAATGCTTAGAAACACCTTGTCTTTTCTCTGTGTCCTCTGAGTTCCCTCCACAGAGAGCTATTGCAGAACTCTTCATTTCAGCAGAGAAGTAACAGCCCCCAATACACTGGTCAACTCCCAAAGCTGAAGCTTTTCTGCCCCATACTTTTTAATGGGAATTTGCCTTCCTTTTAAGCCTTTATTATAGTCAGCTGGTTTACAGAGTGTTTTCTCTAGAGTGTTTTTTTAAATCATTATTTTAGCAATTACTTAAAGACTTTGAAATGTCTTGCTTTGATCTAATTCAGGAAATGGAGTCTTCTGCCAAGGGATTGACCGTAAGCATGGATTTAAACCTTCTCAAAATAATAATATTAATTGGGTCATCTTCAAAACAGTCAAATCAGTAGTGGTGTACTGGTTAAAGCTATAAAGTTTTTTATTAATTCACAGGGTTGCTGTGACCGGAATTCACTTCTGGCTCTTACAATAAGTTTATGGCGGTACAGATTTTGCTTGAGGCTCAAGTGAAACATAATATTTGGTCTTAATCCAAGTTAATGTGTTCCCCAGTCAGGATTTCCTCTAATGACTCATTCATACCCCTAATGAATTGAAAAGGATATGTGTAAATTGACATTGAACTTAAACTCCAAGGCTTTTGACCTTTTATCTTTTCTCTGAATTGGCACCACATATCTTTATATTCTAATCACATTTAAAAACCAACTCTTCTTCCTTGTTTTTCTTGCCTAATGAGGTCACATCAGAGAATGCATGTCACATATACAGGATGGGAGAAAAGTGGAGTGTAATTCTGGACAGCCAACCACACATGTATTCCCAGCATAAAACAGTAGCCAAGTAATCCCACAAAGATCTAATGCTGAAAGATAATGCAGAAACCAGTCGGGTTCAGCTGCTTTGTGGGATCTGCTTCTGTGCATGCTCTCATCCTCTGAAGAGTGCAAATTCACTTGCCCCTTAAACAGGAGCATTCCCCCAGCAAGTGATCTGACTTCAGCATGCGAGGGAGAAGGAGCTACACCAGAAGGACAGTTATGGAGCAGACATGTAATCCATTGCTTCAAATTCTGTCTTGCCTTGTGGCAACTTGCTAATGTGGCCATATTCAAAGGTGGTCTTGGTATGTAAAGCAGAGGAATAACAGATAGAAAAAGAGAGAAAGATTTATTACTATCTGTAATTTGTTGTGAGGATCACACTTAAAAGCTTTCCGATTTGCCAATATTAATTTTCAGAATGAAAATCTATAGTGTCAAATATTCACAAATTCAAAGTTGTGGGCTCATATTATTGTCAAAATATCAGGGAATTTGAAGAAATCCTTTATAATCTATCCAAAAAACTTTTGGAAGGAGGCTTGAAAACATACTAGAAATACATAGATGGTAAGAAAACCTATGAGAATGGACAGCTTCCTATTTACATTGGGCAAAGCCAGAATCTCAAAACTCAAACAGCTGAATGAAAGGACGAACAAAGCATACATAATTTAACAGTGAAGCTAATGATCTATTACAACAACGTTGTTAGGAGTGGAGTAATCAAGATTAGATCACTTTCTGAAAAACATTCTCTAGTTCAACCAGGAATTGTGGGGCTTTATGCCAGAAGCCAGAGTAACTGATTACGGTAATTGTCCCTGACCTTTTCACGCAGTAATGCCATGTACTAGCTTTCCAACCTTACATGCTATGTTCAGTTCTTCTGCATAGCTGCGCCAAATGTGTAAGCAGGACCTTGGATGTCACAATGTGAAATTCTCTGTGTGATTTATCCAGCAGAATAGATCAAATAAATAAGCATTTAATAAAGGCCAGGCTTGAGTCTCCTCTCCTCCCAGGATGCTGCCAACTAAATGGCCTCTTTAGATTGCAGAAAATACTTTCTGCCAATCCCAAGCTATATGCACTCAAAGATGGTTTTGAACTAATTATTTGGCTTTTTGTAATCCTCTCTCTTTTTATGGATGAGGAACTGATCTGCATTCTTTTCAAGGCAAACTCTTGCTTTCTGAATTCTGCTGATGTCAGATTGGCCCACTGTGGGCTAACAGATCAGGTTCAGGCATTACAAGCACTGAAAACAATGCAAAAACACAGCAGAAAAACAGTTGTTTTACTGCAGCCCCAGCTTTGTAGTCTCAATTTTCCTTCAGATGCAGCCGTTCCATGAATCTAAGATGGTCAACTTACTCATCAGCATATGTGTGGTACCGTTTGTCATAAAGTGAAACAGTAAGTCATTACTTCTAGCAGTCTAAGCAATAGTCATCATTTTCTCAGCCTAACAGAATTGTGCCTATACCATCATTTGCTATATTTTACATGCTTCTAAGAATTAAAATGTTTTTCCAGACTGAGCAAAATACTTGATATATTTATTGCAGGGTAAACTGAAAGTGGGGAAAATTAGGAATGATGCTTTTTGAAAGTTAGATGCATGGTTGACTTGATCTGTGTCCTGTTTATCTCCACTCCGCATATGAAGGTGAAGACAGGAACAATTCACCTGGTTTGGACTCACTCTTGAAATCAGTACATAAACTCCGTCATTCTCTAGAAATGGTAGTTGTTCTTACCGATTCTCAAAGCTAAATGTGTTTTTAATTTTTTTTTTTTTAAGAGAACATCTAAGTGCCCCAATGACTGCCTTGAATCGCTGTGAGTCATCATGGTTCATCATTTGACCGAACTAAAGCTTGTTCTTTGTTATTTCAGGAGATACCCTTACACTGTAATTGCTACGCTTTGCTTAATACGATACTGATGTTCCTTGGTGGAGATATTATGCATCAGCAGTCCTACATCACCATCTAGAAGTTTACAGGCTGCCTGTATGTATTAATTACCTGAAGTCTCTACAGTTACCAGCTGTTGGAGTTACCTGTACAACACTGATTCCCAGCCTTGATGCTCTGGAAAAAATGGTGACGTACTGTATGTTGCTGGACTCATCTCTTCCAGACTTCTGCTGCCTCCTTTCTGTTCCTGCCTATCATTAGATTCACAAGACTGCTGCACATTTCCAGGAACAGGTATAGAGGCACCTATTCTTATGCAGCATTGGTGCTGCATAAGAATAAAAAATCTCCTGCAGGAAATGTCTCCATGGGCTTTGTGCCTTAGGTAAAATGTGGTCATGCCTTCATGAGCAGTGCTATCAAATACCACACCTTTAAATCTGTCTCAAACTCATCTCCTACTACAATTTCAAAAGTAATGGAAGGTTTTGTTTTGTGTTCATTAAGGTCAATGGACGTGATCACTGATGGATGCCGTGATTGCTGCTGACTGCCATGAGCCCTTGATGTGGGACACAGAACAGTCCGTTCCCATGTGCATCCAACCACACTCTGCAGCTGGCACAAGTACTGGCCTTGCCTTCACCAAGTAGGAACACCAAGGTTCAACAAGCCACTAAGTGATCCTGGAGAGACAGACTAGAAAAACAACAGGCAACACATTTTTGAGTCACTTTACTCCATTGGGAATAGGATCACAATGAAAAGTTTTTTACTATTTCAGCAAGTTTTTGTATCTGCATGCACAGCAGAAAGAGACCTAACATTCTGTGATTTTATTTTAAGACAAAAAATAATGATGGGGCTGCATAACTGGCAGTAAAAATCCATCTTGAAGTTCTTACAAGAACTGACCATGTATATCACAATTTACAGGTTTTTTTAGTCATACAGCCTAATCAGCCCATCTTGTTTAAACAATATTTTCAGCAATGATTTCAGAAGTACATACATAAACAGGGTCATCAGTACTAATTGAGATACTATTATATATAATACATACAAAGATGCTCGGCAAGCTTTTATCTTACAAAGTGTATTTGCATATGAATGGTATTTATAGACTCCAAATTAAAATAAGACTTTTTTACATTTGTTTTTTCACCAGCGCTGTTTGTCAGGCAGGCCATACTCCTGTATGACATTGTATTCTGGAGCTGACCTGCATTCCTTTCAAACCATTTAATCACACATAGTTGACCAACATTCCTGGATAAAACCACCTAATCAAGTGCATTACAAATACCCCAAATGGTTACTAGTCTCCATATATGAACAAGTGTGAAATGTGCAGTACCCAAATATCCTTTTCCTAAAAGCAAATGACATAAAAGCAGACCTGTCCAGAGTATTCCTTCCCCCCTGCTCAATATGCACAGACATTTTTAAGGTGGTTAAGATAGTATTGCACCACATAGTTGGCCTTGCACATAAACGTTAGAATCCATCACTGTAATTCATATTCAAGCTTGTTTTCTATGCATCTTAAAAATGTAATTTAAGAAGAAAGAAATAAATCAGCTTTCAACTTCTGGGCAAGTATATTAAATAAGCTGAAAATGCATGATGTGGCAGCACCTAGATAGCTCAAGTATCATATAATGGAGGACTGTATTTCCTTTCATCTCCAAGTTGC
The DNA here is from genome assembly GCA_013398115.1 of Falcunculus frontatus. Lineage (NCBI taxonomy): Eukaryota > Metazoa > Chordata > Aves > Passeriformes > Falcunculus > Falcunculus frontatus. Next base: position 843,245 of record VZRV01008493.1, on the reverse strand, counting down.
CGGGTTCAGATGACAAGCTTCTCAAGGTTGTTACTGTCTGATGACTGTGTCTCAGGATTAAGCAGAATTAAACTGGGAGGGGTAGGGGGGTGTTACGCCCACTCTGATTAGCACTTTCGCTGGAAATCCCTACAGGAAGAATGGAGACCTACCGAGCTGGAGACTAAACTGTTTTCCCCATTTCCAGAGACACTCATCCAGAGTAGTGCTTTGTGCTGACTAATGTGGGCATGCTTGTGGTACTGCTAAGTGCGCTCTATGTGTTCTGTGGGCAGTAGTTTTCCAAAATGCCAAACTAGCATAAATTCACTTAAATTTCCTACACGCGTCGCTCCGGCTTTTGCAGTCCTCACTCATCAGAGTAAATGAAATCCAAGATGTCCTGTGTTTGAAAGGTAAATCACACAAAACCAGTGGAAGGTGGAAAGGCATATAAAGGGATACACATTAAGATCCAGGATGGAAAATGTGCCTATAAAAAGGGGGAAAACAAAACAGGCTAAATTACAAAGAGGAAAACCAGCCAAAGGTTCACTTTTCTGCTCTCCTGCTGCCATCAGATGCCTGGATGGCAGGGTGTTACTCGGGCTAACCTGTTTGGAAGACTCCTTTCTTCGTGCTGCGCCTGAGGGACAGCCGGCGGGTTTCTGCCCGGCACCTGCAGCAGCTGGGTGCAGAAGCACCTTTAGCAGCGCTGTGGAAGAAAACGCTGGTTTCTCGCCAAGGCAGGTGGGAACAGCTCGATGGGGAGGTGTACGAGGATGCCACCGCCTCTGTCCTCATGAACCTATGAACCAGAGTGAAGCAGCGAGGCTTTCCAGGTTTTACAGCAGACCAAAAAAAACAAAAACAAAAACCAAAAAAACCCAAAAAAACCAATAACCCAAACCTACCCCCAAACCCACCGAGTTTTATTTTAAACAGATGTGCGCGGACTGAACCCGGCATTTTCAGGTTCGGGCTCTACATTTCCATTATTTTCCAGCGCAGCAGGGTGCCACGCGCCCTTCGCATTGGACACGCCGGAGCAGCGTTTTCAGACGCCACGGGCAGTCGCTCCGCACGCGCGCAGGACCCGCGGGGGCGCGGGGCGACTCCTCCGCGGGCACGGGGCAGCAGCTCCGGGGTGGCCCCGCCGGGGGCAGCGCTGCGGCTGTGGCTGTGGCCCCNCCCGCGCCCCCGCCCCGCGCCGCCAGTCACGTGGCAGCGCCCCCCGCATTGTGACGCAGCAGGGCCGGGCGGGGCCGCCCCCTCCCTCCTTCCCTCACTCCCTCCTTCCCTCACTCCCTCCTTCCCTCTCCCTCTCCTCCTCGCGCTCCTCCCGGCCGTTGCCCGGTGGCAGGGCAGGGGCGGAGGGCGGGGCGGCGGGAGCCGGGCCGCTGCCGGAGCGCGGCCTGCACCGGCGGGGAGGGGCGG
>VZRV01008493.1:749724-841766 GCA_013398115.1 Falcunculus frontatus | reverse complement strand
CTTCCTCCGTCTCCATCCCCCCCGGCTGCCGTGGAACGGCCGCGGCCGAGCGGAGCGCAGGGGTGAGGTGAGGTGAGGAGAGGGGAGCAGAGCGGACGGGGCTTTGTTGCCGCCGACAGCGCTGCCCCCGGGGCGGCGGGAGAGGGGGCGCGGAGCCGAGCCCGGGGTGCCCCGCAGGGGTGCGGGTGTCGCTGGAGGCGCTTCCCCCCCGAGGCGTCCCCGCGGGCGCCGGAGCGGAGCTGCCCGGGCGGCGGGGGACGCGNGCGGGGGGCGAGCCCCGGCCCCGGCCCCCGCCAGCCCGCCCCGGGGAAGTGCTTTCCGCATGAAATCAGGGCTGAACGCGGGGGGTTTGCTGGGGCTGAGCACATACGTGATGTCAGCCCTGCGAAATGCCGCCGCGAAGCCCTTGTAGCGCAGTGTGAGCCGCTGACACTCGGAGCCGACGCAGATCTGCCGCTGCTCTGCTCGGAGCCGGGCGTCCGGGCGGGCACCCAGCCGTCAGCACCCTCCTGTCCCGCTGGGCAAGCCGAAATGGAAGAAAATCAAGTAGGAGTTGCATGTTTGTAACTGTGGGGAAACAAATGCCAAGCTGTCTGGTAGAAATGTGCTCCAAGGCTTATACTTGTGTCAATCCAAAATCATGGTTTTGCAGCAGCAGGGATCAAACCTTTTTCATACCCGCATCAGTGAGCTTTTTATGTGCGCAAATGCAATTTATATGAAGAAGAGCTCGAGGATCGGGTCCTGATGGTACTGGATACAAACCAGCACCTAACAGACTCAGTCTTTATTGTCAGTGTTATAACCTCACAGCACTTTCAAGGGTTGGCTTAAAGCCACATCTCTTACAGAGATATTAATCAGTCACAACTGCTCCTCAAAAAGTCCCTCACCCCAAACCCCACCAAAAACTGCTAGTACCTGTGCTTCCATGGAAAATCTTATCATCTTAGCCTTGTTTTATACCCCAGCAATCCAACAGCAAAAGGTAACTGAAAAAAAGTTTTACAAAAATTATTCTGGAGCAAATCACTTGACTTTTGGACCCTTTTCCTTTACTTAAATGGCTGAAGAAAGATGTACAATCATAACATTGTGAAATCAAATTAATTTTGTATTTTGTGCAAATAGCACTGATCCTGCAGCCAGGGATTATGCTAAGTGATGTGCATGCATTTAAGCCTTTTGCAGTGTGCTGTAGCAGACTTTAATAGTGTCCTGCTCTTACTGAATTTAGGAGTTATGTGTACTGTATGTGCTTCCAGCAAGCCATAAAAAGTATGACCTGTTGCCTTACTACCACCCATAAACATGAGTTTCTTCACCCTAAAATCCTCTGCAAATAGCTCATGGGTGAGCTCATGGTTGGTGAACTTGGTAAGCCACTTCTCTCTTCACACTGCTAAGCCTCCAGATACGCCTCGTGCAATACTGGAGCCATATTTTGAAGATCTTGCAGGTAAGCTGAAAACCTGTTTTCAAGAGCAGGCTTGTGGGGGCCGCTCAAGAGGTAGTTCAAACACAGTGAGAAAGAAGCGCTTTTCATCTGAATAAAACAATTGGAATTTGACCTGTTCGGTTGTCAAGAAGACACTTGCCTCATCACTGTAGTTACAAAATTGTAACTTTTCCTTCAGGTATTCCTTTTTTTATCACAGTTAGCCCACATGTGAAAAGGCCTATAGTGAAAAGGCTCCCTTTGTAAGGTGTGGTATGCTTAATTTCTGCATGTTTTCATGTGTCAGAGACTGACTTATGCAAACTGACCATTCTGCTTAACACGGTCGCTTACACTGTCTTAAACTGGCAGTTCACTTATTTTTCAGGTGTTTGTGATTTCTGGTCTGTGTCATTGACTCAATGTGCTGCAGAAAACATATGTGTCACTTGTAGCTTGTTGAAAAAGTGAGTAACATAGAACTACCTCAGAGGACTGGCCCAGTGAAGAGTTACCTCCAAATCTGAGGAGCTTGTAAAAAAAACTTCTTTTTTGAGCAAGCAGTCCAGTGCAGGCTACTTAAAATGCTTTTAAGTGGCATTTTGGCATAAGCAGATGGGCAGTCTTTCACATAAGGAAGTTCTGTAGAAGATAGTAACTTACATAAGCTAGAAGCTGCTTGTCTTAATATTTTTTTCCCTAATGACAGCAACATGGCAAGTAAGTATGTCTTGAGTTCTTTGGGGCCAGCTTCTGAGTTTACAAAGAGCTGCATGTAAAATTAGACTGCTTGGACAAGGTGACTGAATGATACCTTTGGCGATTCAGTCCCTTCACAAAGTACTGTGAATAAGCGATAAGTCATTTTTTTTATAGTTGTGAAACCATGGTCCCAAATATTACATATTTTGTAACTGGGCATCAGCAGAGCTTGAAAACTATGAAATGTCCCTCTGCCTCCCAGTTGTCCAGTTTTCCTTGGAGCTGAAATCTGTTCCCATGTGGGCTCCATAGGTGCAAGAAGTCTTCATCCCACACACACACTTGGGGTGGAATACCAGGTGCCTTGGCACAGCTCTCTTTCTCACAGTCCTCTTCCAGGATGTCTCAGATCTATACCTACTTCCACAGCAGCTCTGTCCTTGGATGCTTGTCTGAATGGAAGCACGAAGGGGCAAGTGTGACAGCCGTGCTGCGGCCGCTTTAGCTTCTATCCTCTGAAATGGAGACATGCGAGTAGCACTACCTCCATGTGCGAGGAGATGCTGGCAAGAAAGGGGAAGCACACAGCCAGAGGCAGCCCCGTGGGGTGACTCGTCTGTCACAGACAGCAGCATAAAAGTCCTGTTGGCAGTGGTGCAGGGGTGATGGTACTTGGGACATTGTTTGGTGTCATGGAGTGGTGATGCTGCGCCTCACAAGCACAAAGACCAGTAGTTCCAGCAGCCTTTGTGGAATGCAGCATGTCCCTCATCTGGTGTTTAAATGTGTCAGCTGCCTAGATAAAGTGTGTAGCAGAGCTTTATTTGCACCCTTGTCTGTTTTTATGTGAATGAAACTCCAGAAGCAACCCATGAATCATGACCAAAGAGGGGAAGAGCAGGGAACAATTATTAAAATATTTTTCTAATCTCAGTTTTACTACAATAAGCCTGCATCTCTTTTCAGGTAGAATGTCAAGAGGAGAATATTCTCATCCCTCCTTATGCAGCCATGATAATTAAAATTAATGCCAAGTAAAATAAAGAAAAGCTTATATTTTTCGTTTGAAAGTCTGTAAGTAATCCACTTGCCAATGCCTTGCTGTGTGTTGCTTAGCAAATACAGTGGTTTTTTGCAGTTGAAATGTATATGTTAATTGTCAAAATGAAAAATATGTTAGAAAAAGTTGAGAAACCTTGGATTTTGGAAGGGCAAATAGTAATTTTTTTCAACTCTTGTCAGAATAGGACCATAACTAAACAAAACTGAAGGAAATGGTGCTTAGATAATTGGCAAGAGGACTTGGAGTAGCATTGTGTCTGCGCTCCTTTTTCTGGCAGATCTGTTTTTTCTCAAAGGAGGTAGAGAAGATAGGCTTACATGGAGCAGGTGCATAGTAAACACAAGGGAATTTCTCTTTAAATGCAAATGTGGTTCTGCGATAGATTTATGTGCACAGTGGAATCATTGGAAACAAGAAAATAGAACATATACATCAGATACTTTATTGATTTAAGTCCCTGAGAGAGTTTTAAACTGAGGGGAGAAAATAATTAATTAAATTTTGTGGTAGAAATATTTACCTGCTATTTACCTGTCTAAGGTGAAACTGTGATTTCATCTTCTACAATAAAGCTCCAAGTGATTCAGAGGTCTGAAGGTCTTAGAATTATCAAAGAAAAGTACAATTCAGCCATCACAGTTTGGCAACTGGGGCAATCCTTCATTAGGTATGTTTTCTTGTATGTTAAGGAGTATTTACAAAAGCTTATTTTGAATATGAATATGGTTGACTTGCACTATATAAAGAATTATGAAGTGGCACTTGAAAGTGTATTTTTTCTGGTTAAAACATAGCATTAGGTTTGCTGTAAGCATTTCCTTTTCAGTTCAATTTCCTCCTCAGTTCTTGTTTGCAGTCAAACTGCTGGCATTATTTTTGTTTATACCAGAGAAAAAAGCATTGTCTGTCTTATCTTTTAAACTCAATACAGTGTACTACATGACCTCTTCTTATATATAAATCCTCCCCCTTCTTCCACCATCTGTTTTATTGTTACTGTATCAATCTGGAACTTTCCATTTAAAATGAAATTCTAATCAGGAACTTAGCACTTCCCTTCAACACTCCCCCCCCCCCCCCTTCTACACCCACTTTTTTTAGCAGAAAAAAAGCTGTTGTCGCATCCTATGTTCTANTTAACCAACTTGTTTGTGAGTAAAAATCAGGCTGTGCTACATAGCTTTCTTGGAACAAGTGGCCCAGAGAGGTTGTGAAGTCTCCTTCCTGGACCAGCCTGCACGTGATCCTGTTCAGCCTCCTCTGGGTGAGCGTGCTTTATCAGGGGGATTGGATTCAGCAATCTCCAGAGGTCCCCTCCAACCCCAGCTATTCTGTGAATCTGTGATGTGCATGACAGGGGCATGCATGTGACTGTGATTTGGAGCTATAGTGCTCTGCAAGTTATTCATCCATGTAGTTCTTTTGCAGGATCTCGCCATACTGACTGGCCTTTTTTTTTTAGAATTAGGAAATACCTTTGGCTGTTTATGTGTGCATGTACATACGTCATGTTCACTTTTACTGAAATTCAGATGTAAATATTCCGCCTTCTGTATGCTGTGCTGTCAGTTCTAGTTGAGTCACAGTAATAAATTTATGAAGATCCCAAGAGCTGCTTTTGAATGGGCTCAAGATTTTAAATATTGAAGTTGTCAGCTTGTTGAGACACTTATTTGAATATTTGTAAAAGCTGTCTCCAAGATGCTTTTAAAAGCAAACAAAAAAAAAGCGCCAAACAAAATGAAGCAAAATATATCTGGGAAATATACCACACACAGAAGCAGAAGAGTGCTAGTAAGGTAAATAAGATGTGTCATATCCCCTGACCCACATTCTACTGTGCTAAGTGTAAGTGTACTCATTTCTCCTCTTGTTACATGGGAAGAGTCTTAAGGTATGTGTACAAATTTTGTTAATTTCTAGGATATTACCATTTTGCAAACTCATATTCTGATCTCCAAAGCACAATATTTGTGCTTGTTGCTAGGACATGGGCAAAAACTTATTTTGAGTTACAGAATGGAATCACCAGGAAAATGAGTTATACTTACATCATTAATTATTAGCTTTTCATCAACATTGAAACTCTGACAGTCTTGGTGCTGTGACCACTTCCCTGGGTGAAGAACCTCCACCCTCTGTGTGGAGAACCTTTTCCTAATATCCAGTCTGAACTTCCCTTGACACAACTTCAGGCCATTCCCTCAGGTCCTGTCACTGGTCACCACAGAGAACAGATCAGTGCCTGCCCCTCCTCTTCCCCTCACAAGGAAGTTGTAACTGCAGTGAGGTCTCCCCTCAGTCTCCTCTTCTCCAGGCTGAACAGACCAAGTGCCCTCAGCCCCTCCTCACACGGCTTCCCCTCAAGGCCCTTCACCATCCTCGTGCCCTCCTTTGGACACTCTCTAACACTCCATGTCTTTTCTGTATTGTGGCACCCAGAACTGCCCCCAGCACTCGAGGTGAGGCCACCCTAGGGCAGGGCAGAGCTGGACAATCTCCTCCCTTGCCCTGCTGGTGATGCTGTGTCTGATAGACCCCAAGATGTGGGGTATTGTTCTTTTGTTGACAAGAACTGAGAATAGTGCTCCTGTAGGTGCCAAACTGACATTTACAAGGTAAAGGAGTTCTTCCCAGGATATGGTTGGGCCTTTTGGCTTCTAGGGCATGCTCTTGACTCGTAGTCAACTAGTTCTTGATCAGAACCTTCAGATCCTGGTCCATGGGACCTCTCATTCCTTCTCCAGCCTCTCAGTCTGTCCTTACATCCAGGGCTGCCCTGTCCCAGGTGCAGAATCTGGCTCTTGCCCTTGTTAAACTTCATATGGTTGGTGATTGCCCAGCCCTCTAATTTGTCAAGGTGTCTGCAGGACATCCCTTCAAGGGAGTCGGCAGCTCCTCCCAGGTTAGTGGAATTTGCTGGAACAGCACTGGCTGGTGACTGGAGGTTTTGCTGTGTTTGACTGCTGAGATGCTCAGGTGCAGATGACTAATTGGAGCACAACTGTGCATGTGCTCCGGGTGTCCACAAAGAGACAGGCAGCAGCACAGAAGGTTTATCTCTGCACCCAAAACTTTATGTATTTTGCTAGCTTGCTTCTTCCCATGGTAGATTAGCCTGTATATAATCCCTGCTGCTGTGATCCAATTCCTACCAGATCTTTAATTGTCTGAATCAACACTAGCTCTTGGGTGTCTTTATACTCTCCTGGTAAGGCAGCAAAGTGTGCTGAATAACTGCATTCCTCCTTAACTTGTCTTCTGGTTGTGATTTAGCAAAATGCACACAAAGTCTCCCCAGACTGAATCGTTCATTATGCAGTCAGTTTAAGAACATGCATGGATCCCTTTGGTCACTTGCTGGACAAGTGATAGTAAGCCATCCTTGAGAGGACGTAGTGTCTGTTGTGGTTTGTAGTTTGTAGCCAGTGGAGGATGTAGTGTTGCTGCCATGCAACAAACCACTGTTTGAGGAGAGGAGATCTTGAATTCGAAGGATTTTATCAGCTCTGGGTTTCTGCATCACAGTAAGTTCTGCCCCTGATAGCAGCACTAATAGATAAGGGCATTGCTGGTGTCTTGATGTTCTTTGGAGATGACTGGCCTTGAACCAGTAGGTAACTAATATGCCTGCTTGGGTTAGGGATTCCGAATCCAGCATTGGTACTGAGTTGGTATGGAGAGGAATGAGTGCTGTTTACATGTCACATGGTTGCCCCCAGCTGCCTGTAGAGTGTGCAGTATCTCTTCATTAGACAGTAAAGCTGGTTGAACTGCTGTACTAGAAGGTTCAGGTTAATCTGGCCTGACTCAGTGAATTCCCACAGGAAAGGCTGACCAACACATGTTACAGGAGTACAAAAGAAGTCCTCCAGGAGCACAAAGGAAAACAGGTTGTGTAGAGGGAAGAATTAGCACAGCTAATGGAATTTAGCAAAATGGACACTCTCTCCAGCATATGTTCCTCATCAGGTCCCATATGCTTTACAGTATGCTTCCAGGCTTTGCTTTTTGCAAATGGAGTTTTTAGAGGAACATGTCTACAGTAGCACTATTTCTGGATGTGTCTACACTGCAGTCAAGTAGTGTGATTGCAGGACATGCAGACAGCTCTGTAATTGCTTTGATCTGTATGTGATGTGAAGACATGCCAGCCTAGACTTAAGAGAGGGCCTTCCAAGCCTTCTGGACAGATTATTAAACCATGCTGAAGTCTGCTTTCATCTGTCTCCACTGCTGTTTTTAACTGTCCTCTCTAGATTTGCACTGTCGTGGATACACCTACGCATGCTGACATAAATTCATGACTGCATGCCCACTTCATGCCTCCTGCAACATTGTTGGTAGATACTCTGCATCTGGGCGTGTATCCCTTATTCCTTGTACTGAGATAGCCTGCTTTTCCATGGAATTTAACTGACTGTTTCACTATTTAATTCCCGTCTGTAAGGAATTATAGAAAGGGCAATGGAGTGTCAGAGAGACTTCTGGCAAATTTCCACTCCAAAAATTAATTTTATAGTCCCTATTCCAAATTTGATTGTTAAGTTCAGCCTTAAAGAACTGTCATATCCAGGCCATACATTTTTGCAAGTGTTAAAATCCAGATGAGAGACCAGGTTAAAGGAGCAATGTTAAAAAGTGAGCATTTTAAAATGTTCTGTTATCAAAACATTGACTCTATAGTACAATTATGAGTGAAAAGAAAGTGAAATTTTATGAATGATATGAAATATCAGCAATAACAGTAAGGTCACTGTAATATATAAAACACAATCCAACTCTGTTTAAAGGATTTGAAATTATTTTTAAGAGAAGGAATGTTTATATTTTTTGAACATTTCAGGGAAGATCCATGCACTGCTAAGAGTTTCTTATTTTGGTTTGTCGGGGGGTTTTTTTGTTGGTTGGGGATTTTTTTTTTTTTAATTTCTGTAATAGGGGTTATTTTTGGTTTGTCAGATTAATTGTTAAGTTACTTCATATGCTTGTCAATGAAGTCAGTGAACCTTCTTATTAAGGTACTATACTGTATGAGTGAAGTTTGATGAGTATACTCCTCATCAGATTGTAGTATTTTTTTTTTCAGAAATTGACTTTTCTTTCCTCGTTAAAAACCAATCAACCAACCAACCAAAAAAAGAAAAAAAACAACCAACCCTGCAGAAAACAGTAAAACTGATCTCTGTCTAAGGATATAGTCTGAAAACATCTGTCAAGTATCTAATTCTTTCACTGTGCAATTTTCATGCTATTTAACAAACACAAGAGAGAAAACATGGCTTAAAAGTTAAAACATAAAAGGATTAATTAGTGCAATTTTTTTTCATGCCACAAAAATATTTCACATAAAAGCAAGTACTGTCAGACAAAGAGGAATACGAAATAGACTCTAACAAAGCATATGTTACTGTGACATGAGATATGCTGTAGAGGAGTAAGGTGAAGCTGAGCTTTTCAGCCTGGTGGAATGCCGCAGCTTATTTGTCTGCCAAGAAAATATTTTGTTTCTAGATAAATGGCTAAACTGAAATAAATAAAATATTCTCTTATCTTTCATCAAACGTTTCTTTAAAAGAAGTGTTTCTTACTCCTGTCCCTGACACCTTTCTGAGGAAAAAGAACAGCCTTAGTTCACTGGGTGCTGCACAAGAATGCAATCTAAGCCTGGTTTCAGGCACACATGATCTTGAATAAATTATCTAACTTTTTTCACCTATAAAATGAGAAGAAAATACAGTAGAGAACTGCAAATTAACAGTAACAACATCTTTTCATAATGTGGTGCTCAAACAGTGCCTAATATTTTTGTTATGAAAAGGATTCGTTCTTTATGTTGAACAGCTCCAGGACCTTCAAACTATGAGACTCGGAGTATCTGCCGTGGTGTGCTTAGTCCTCCTCAGACCTCTTGGTAATCCTGCATAATGCTAGGGGTGTTGTGTAGTGCCACTGGGCTGTTCTCTACACAGAGAGTTCATTGTGTCCTGGAAGTGGAGAATTCTGTCTTCTCCTGGTTTGAGCTCTTCTGGTTGGAGCTCAACCAAATGTAAGTGGAGATTCCATGAATAGTTAAGAGGTCTGTGATGGTTACAAAGTAAGGTGCTCCTAAATTAAAGAAAGGTGAGAGCCACTTCATGATGGCGTTGCTCTTGTGCTTTTTGGCAGGTTGAAAGGATGTTTAGTGGATGCCCTTGGCTCATTTGCTAATGGAGCTGGAAAGCGCATAGACAACAGGGAGAAGAAACTATCTTTATAGAATGTTTTAGGTTGGAAGAAACCATAAATAGCATCTAGTTTCAGCCCCCCTGCCATGGAAAGGGACACCTTCCATTAGACCAGGTTCCTCAGAGCCTCATCCAACCTGGCCTTGAACACTTCCAAGGATGGAACATCCACCACTTCTCTAGGCAACCTGTTCCAGTGCCTCACCAGCCCCACAATAAAGGATATCTTCCTAATAGCCAAACTAAACTGGCTGGGTTTCGGTTTAAAACTGTTGCCCCTTGTTTTATTTCTACAAGCTATTATATAAAATGCCTCTCCAGCTTTGTTGTAGGCCTTCTTCGGGTACCAAAGGCCACAATGAGGTCTCCTCAGAGCCTTCTCTTCTTCAAGCTCAACAATACCAATTCTCTTAGGAAACGTGTTCTATCTCTCTTATCTTTGTGACCCCCTTCTGGGCTTGATCCAACAGGTCCGTGTCTTTCCTGTGCTGAGAAACCTAGAGCTGAATACTGCAGTGAGGTGTTACCAGAACAGAGCAGAGGGGCAGAATCCCCTCCCTCCCCTGCTGCCCACGCTGCTTTGGATGTAGCCCAGGACACATTTGGCTTTCTGGGCTATGAGTGCTCATGGCTGGGTCATGTCCAGCCTCTCATCCACCAGCACCCCCAAGTCCTTCTCCTTGGGGCTGCTTTCAATCCCTTTGTCCCCCAGCCTGGATTAATTATGGGGATTGCCCCGACCCAGGTGCAGCACTTTGCACTTGATCTTGTTAAACCTCATCTCAAGCCCCTGTGCCTTCATCTTGAGCCTCTCCAGGTCCCTTTGGATGGCATCCCGTCCTTCAGGAATGTCACCTGCAGTACTCAGCTTGATGTCATCAGCAGCCTTGCTGAGGGAAACACTTTATCACAGTGACCAAGCACAGGCACAGGTTTCTCAGAGAGGTGGTGGAGTCTCCATCCTTGGAGATACTCAAAAGCCACATGGATATAATCCTGGGTGACAGGATTCTAGCTGATGTTGCATGGTTGGGGGGGTTGGACTAGATGACCTCCAGAGCTCCTTTCCAACCTCAGTTTTGTGATTCTGTGAAACACTGGGAAAAGAAGGGACATTATTGTAATTCGTACACACAAGGCTACAGTGAATAGCCTGTGTCTCTGCCTCTGTGATGGTAGCCTTGCAGGCTGCTAAACACAGCCCAAAACATGGCATGGCTGTCGCCATGAAAAATGTGTGCTTTCATATTTAGGCTGTCTACACTGAGCCTTTTGGTGTCGGATATATGCGGCAAACGAACTGCAGTGAGAGCCACCTCCCACTTCTGGCAGCGATCAGTGCAGTCTGGAGATGTGGACAGATACACAGGAACACCTGTGTGCTCCCATGTTTCTCATTCTGGCCTTTCTGCTGTGTTTTTCTGTGGCTTCCTGTAAGCCCCTTTGTTTCCAGCTTCTGGATGGGGATAATGCTTTCTCATCCAATAATCCTGTAAGACTGTGAATGGACTGAGGAATGTTTGCAGAACAATTGGACATTACTGATGAGCATCCTTGAAAAAAGCTGCAAGGATGTACATGTCTTCCACTCATGGAAGACATGTATATAGGGCTTAGGCGGTCTAAAATTGTAATGAAATGTAGGCTAGTTAAATGCTTCATGGGGCAACACAAGAAATGAAAATGCACACCTCATATTTCTGAGTAGTTTGGTTGTGCTCTGTGTAAGACAGATCGCCTTTTGCAAAGCAGTGAAGTGGGATCCTCCAGTTAGTCCCTGCATCAAAATCAGTACAAGCAAATGAACGTGTTCATGCGTAAATTTTGTAACACCACAATTTCTGATGTAGTGAGGTTCATTTCTTTAACATTGTTTTAATTTTTTTTTTCTTTCGTAAAGGGTTTCAGGAATCTCTGAAGGCACTACAAAATTTCAGCTTAAAATAATAGTACCACTTCTGCAGTTGGCATTTCTGCCACCTCATCCCACACTTTATCACAGTACTAGTAGCTGCACAACCGAACACTAGTGTTGATTGTATCTGCTGCCCACAGTATTTTAAATAAATAATGTTGGATAGCAGGGCTCTATATAGGATAGTATTGTATAGCTGCAGAGGTGCAGTTGCAATCTATTTCTCAAATGAGAAAATAATGACAGTTTCAGAAGACAGCATTCTGATCTCAGGGGCAGAGATGTCTCTCAAGAATAATTTTGCTGTTTTTCGCTGAATATTCCACTTTCCACCAAACTTTAACTGAAATAAAAGGTTCTTTTTTGACAGTGCTTAAATTTACAGTAGTTTACACTGTTTAACTTCTAAGAATTTTTGCAAACAGCATAGTCTATGTCTATGGAATAAAGTATGAAAAATTGTGAAGTTTCTCTATTGTCTTCCTTTTAATTTTATCAAAATTAAAATATTTGCATAGATGTTAGTGGTTAAATGCCATTTCTAATTCAGAGAAAAGTTAATGTTTGCAGTAGAAATGATATTTTCTTTTAGTATTTTCAATATTTTTTGCTTTAAAAGTAAATATCTGTAATATATACATATAGTATTTGTCAAATTTATTTTATTCATCAAGTAGTCTCAAATGAAAGTGGGTTGGTCTGAGTGACAAGGAGAGTGAGTTCTTCTGAGTGAGTTTTTTGAGTTCAAGGTTTGTTTTTTTGAGTTCAAGGTTTGGTTTTTGAGTTCAGGGTTTGGTTCTTTTGGCCCATGGGCACCGTGTGCACAGATATATGCTCTGTGTGATGCGCCCTGCGTGAGGCTGGCTTACATCCCAAACTGAAGTGTAATGCTGGTTACCCACTACTACCCCCGATCCTTACTGTGAAATTTCAGTTCGAAGTCTGTAGTATCACAGTTTGCTAGAGTTTAGCTCTTAGATATTCTAGTCAGTTTCAGGGCAGAGAGGATGGGACAGTGGAATTGACAGCCCAAATGTTAAAAATTTAAAAGGAGAGAGAATAAAAAAGGACGCAGTTGGAAGACAGAATAGGAAAGTGGTTTGAACCTTGTTGCGGAGAAAACGGGCCTTCCACAGGGGAGCGGGACAGTGCATAGACTTCACACAAATGGTGGATACACTTGGCATATTGTGACCCTTGAAGCAGAGAATCTACTTACACAGGAGTTTTCCCTTGAATTTATAATTAAAGCTCACATGAAGCAAAAAATCATCATGGGACTGAATGCAGGATTTTGGCAGGGAAATGCAAATGAGGCAAGTTCTAAATTTCTGACTTCAAATACAACATTTGAATGTTGCAAGCTTAAAGGAGTACTGTTTGGCATTAATTCTTTTCCAGGATATTTCTAGAAATAATTGAGCAGGCCATTATGGGACTACAAGGTGTTGAAATTCTGCTGGACCATTATTGAATTTAGGTTGAGAAATTTAAATGGGAAAAGGAAAGATGTGAAGAAGTGTTTGAAAAATGCCTTTTTCTCATCCATGTAAAAATAATAATTAATAAAGCTCAAACCCCAACATGACCTAACAGATGCTTTCAACATTAAAAATATGTTAAGCAAAGATATTTTAGATTGCTTGGTTTATTGAAACAACACTTATAAATGAAATGTGTTCTTCACTGAAAAGAAAATGCAGCTTAGGAAGATTTATAGGGATGATACACTGATTAAATTGATTCCATATTTTTCTGTGATCAGTACCAGCAGAAGATGAGGTGAATAAGGGTGTTGCAAGGCATTAAGGAGAGAAACTGAAGTCAGGATTTGTGTTGCAAAGCTGCAGTATCAAATAATATATTTTAATTGAAATTACTGTACTGAGCAAAAACTTATCGCTGCCCCAGTGCTACTGCCCCCAGTGCTGCTGCCATTGATTCAGAGAAAGAAGAGAAACTTTAGTTTGTGACTTTAAATGAGAGTGCAATGAGTCACATCTGCTTTAGTAAAGACGTTGACACAGAATCCTCCACCTCCCCCCAAACCAACGCATGATTTGGAAAGGCTGAGCTCTGCTATGCTTGATTTCATCCTAACATGAGTACTGGAGCCTACATTAGCAGTGGTAGTTGCCATAAGCCCTCTGTTGCTCTGTCTTACTTTGGGGCCAAGTATCTGGTTCCTTGTGGATGCTGTTACTAGGGTGTATTATTTTTGGTTTTTTACATAAGAACTAGGCTACCAAAAGAAGGCATATTTTTTATTTCTCTAGTTCATGAACTCACAACAGCCCTGCAGATGTTCGATATTCATTACCTTTGCCAAAAGACTAGAAGTTGTGAGCGCTTTTACAGCACAGTACTTTTCAAATTGTACCGGGGATAAACTGTTGTTGAATCAAAATATCATGCATATTTTTCTGTATCAATTTCTTCTCACATTGATTTGGAACCATATGAAACCAATAACTTCTTGAATGTTCTGCTTAATTCTCCTAAAATGCACATCTCTAAAGTCTTGCTCAAGTAAATATGAGGGCAGTGTGTACACACACAATTTCTTCTGTGCTGTTTATTTTAGTAAAGTTCTGTGCTGCTTTGAATTGATTTTAGGTGGCACATGGGCTTTTCACTTTCAGCCACCATTTAGGATATAACGGTTGAATTTTCATTTCTTCTGTGTATTTCCATAGAGAACATGTAGTGGTTGATGTCTTGAGAAGTGGCTTATGGTATGTTACAAGGCCTGATAGGGAATGTAGACATGCAAAACAAGACATTATCAGTATTTGAATAGTTAATTCCTTCTTATTTGACGGTGTTACTGAATAGTTACACAGGAGCCTGTGTTTTCTGTGTGTACATTAGCAGTGTACTGGTTGTGTGAAATATCTCAGGACTCGGGTCAGCTGGTTTCCCAGTCCTTGTTTAGCAGTTGCCTCCTGAATTTAAGGGTATAAGCACTGGCTTTATTGTGGAATGCACTATATTTGTCACTAATATTCTTAGAAATAATGAAGTGAGCTGCAAATCATCTTGACATGAACTAACACAGCATTTTAATGTCTCTCAGTGTTCCAAGTGACCATGACTTGATCCATATAAGTCTTTGGTTCAGTCTCAAATCTAGGTTTAATGAAGGATTTACAGAAATGCTGAACAGTGCTTGTACTTCTACATGATTGATGCAGTGTTCTATATATATTTTACAGTTCTGCATTATAAATTATTTGATGTTTAAGTATAAAAAACAGATGAAAACCTATAGCTTCAGTATTATGTATGCAGAGAAGATGAATATATACACATACATACTCTCTGTACTTGAGATTGTTGAATCTCTACATATTAAAATGTATTATTCATTTCTGCCAACAGTCATGAGTCAGTGGAAAATAATGGGCGCAATCATTTGAAAAATGCGCATTCACAATTTGCTTGTATTCATCTCAAAGTTCAGACTGCAGATGTGTAACCATTCATTTTACTGTTCTCAGTGATGCGTGTAAGCCTCCTGAGGATTCACATTTATGAACTTCCTGCACTGGCATTGGTAGAACAGATAGGTAACATGAAATAAAATTTATTTCTGCCATAGAATTTACTGACATAAGAGGTAGTTATAAAAAGAATCAACACTCGACCTGATTTTGTTATTTCAGCTGCTGAATTTTCACTAGTAAAGTAATAAATTCAATTTGCAGTGGACTTTTCCTGGTAATTGCAAACATTGTGTGTACATTTTCTCCAGGGAGTCACACTTTGGAATAGCAAGGGGTTTTTTTCCTGAAATTTTTCAGGAAGCAGAGAAAAAAGATGAGTGTCTTTTAAGATTAGTTTGTTAAGAAAGCTTTTCTGGTCAGATTTCACACTTCTAAAATGACTGAAGAACAGAATTGTTAAATTCCTGATGTTTCTGCTCAATCATAATTTTCCATGGAAAATTATGTCATACACAATCTCCAGATCTAAACGTGAATGTATTATTTTAACCCGGGTTTGGTGTTAGCATTGAATTACCAGTACTCAAAACAAATGTGTTTGAAGACTCTTTGGCTAGTTCTGCTTAAGAAAATATTTTTAAAGCTCAGAGGAAGTACAATGAACTAGTTACTAGCTGCACAATTTAAACTTGAGCCTTTGTACATTCAGTGCTACAAAATATATCAATGGCAGGTTTCCCACTGTTGTGTATGTTCTGTTTTATTACTGATTGTTCCAGATTCTGCTTCTGGTGTAATTTAGCATTATTCATAGCTTGATAGGATATGTAATTTCTTTTCCTTTGGTTCAGTTGTTTTTGTTTTGGTTATGCCACTCATTGATATTATATCCTTTATGTTTTTTCACCATTCAAAAGCAAAGGAAAAAGCCCTTTCATAGACCCTGACAGAACTGCTTTTTACATGTTGCTGAGATCTTGCAGTTTCGGAGGATGTGTTGATTATGGGATGATGCAGTGTGATAAATCATAAATTCAGTCTTGCTAGAACCTCCATAAGAAAATATTAACACTGTCAATCCGCTGCTGTAATTTTGGCTCTTGAAACAGTTTGGAATCCAAATTTAANGGAAACCAAATTTAAAAAAAAAAAAAAAAAAAAAAAGAAAGAAAGAAAATGAGATTTTTTTTTTCTTATTTTATTAATATTTTAAAACATGTTAAGACTGATGGCTGTGATGGGGAGAAAAGCAAAACCCATGTTTTAATTACAGGTATAGTGTAATATAATGTTCCCTAAGTGTGTTTTAGATCTCCAACTGCAACATGGAAAATACAGGTTTCACCAGGACCAACAGAAATAGTTATTCTTGTCCACAAATGGGGTGGTTTAAACCAATCAAGATGCTTGAAAAATTACAGCACTCAGAAGATCTTTTTAAAATATTTACAGATTAGTTTTTCTTTACATGGGCCTGCAGAATGGCAACATAATAAATAAACTGCTTTGAGGGAGATTGCTTCCATAAAATTGAGAAAGAGAAAAAATCTCCAGTGCTGATTTTTACATCACTGTAATTCTGCAGGAATTCTAAAGGAAGTAATTCTCTTTCTTGCTTTGTAAACTAAATTTAATGTGTAATTAAAAAAAGATAGTAATAATTGTTTTTTGTCCATCACTCAAACCTGTGGCATACTTTAAGGCACCCTGTCCTGGGTGCCAGAGGTGGTGGTTTGGAGTCAGCACAGCTGGTTCTAGAACTGCTACATCATTCATTGGTGAAAGTGGAAGGGTAATCAGTGCTTCTTCTTTTCTAGACTCAAAGGGAGCTTTTCAAATGTCTGAATTGAAAAGTACATATATGTCACAGCTTCCAGGGGTTAAAGTGCCTTCACGTAAGTTCATTTTTGGAAACTGGCTGATGTGGCAGCTCTGGATTTCAGGTGGGTCGGTGAATCTGTTACATTAAGAGAAAATCCTGCATTCTTCTTCAGTGTAAATCTGAATTTTAGGTTCTGTGGTAGATTAGGTAGAGCAGGATATTCTGTAGAATTGCCTCTTATATTCAGTCCTGGTTTCTATATGTACACAAGTATACAACAGTGTATTTTCTGTCGTAGTGAGACTGCCAGCTGATTCTGAAAGATCTTACTTAGACCTGGCTTTCCTTAAGGAAAGAGCCACTCTCCTCAGGATTAAAGGATTAAGCATTCCATGCTTAAAAGGTCCTGCTAGGTCTTTAAAGAATTTGTACAAGCATTAACTAACTTGCAGGCAAAAGGAAAGTTGCCATGATCTTGCAGGGAAGAATGTAGCTTCCTAAGTATTTTGGTGATGGGCTCTTTGAATCAGTTAAGGCGAGAGATTAGTGTCCATCACTTACAGTTCTACAGATGTGCCTGATCTCTTGTGGAAGCTCTTTCATAAGCCGCTTAGTAGTTTCTTTGTGTGACTCTCCAGCGCTTTATGGCTCTGCATGTGGTTCTGAAAATCCTCAAAGAACGTACTGCTACAAAACTCAGTTGCTGATCTGCGCTCTGCACTTGTGACTGTGCTGGATCTGTGAGTGTTTGAACAGCCGAAGGCGGTGAAATTCTTCATTAATGGTCAGAACTTTGAGAACTTGGCTCTGTGGGCTGGAAATCGTTGGATCCAGGATTTCAAACAGATTGAGAGCTCACTTGCCCTAGTTATTCTGCCTTCTCTAAATTCAATATTGGGTTTAAGGCAATGAAGTTATAAAATTTGTGTGTCTGAATAAGTGGCTGGTCAGGGCAGTATCTATACTATAGCTTTTGTAAGGTTTTGCTATGATGTCACAACTATTCATGAAAAGGAACTGATGGTGACATAAGAGACATTGATATTTTACAGGAGCCTGAATCACCAGCTCACTCTGACAGCTGCAGACAATACTCTTTTCTTTGCCCAGCATGGTTCTACTGGAATTGTAAGACATCATCTCTTATCTCCTAAGAGCATTTGTGAGAGTAACAAGAGACTTCTGAATAGCAAGACTACACTTTTTCACAGACAGATTTGCTAGATAACAAGCAATCTAAGGTCATATTCATCAGTAGCAGCTAACTGCTTAACTAACATAGCAATCCAAAGTTCCTTTTCAGACTGTATGGCTATGATAAATATCAGTGAATCATCTGTGTAAGTGAAAGACCATATGAACGTCCTGGACTACATAAGGTTCATAACTTTGTCAGTATTCCAGAATTCAACTTCTGGGATTGGCAGCACTTTCTTCTGTGTAGTAGGATATACAAAGAAGGAAATCCTTGTTCCTCTTTGCTCACCAGATGTAGTGCCCCTTTACCTTGTAACAAGTGAATGGAAAAGATTGGAGCTTGTTTAAAAGGAATAATCTCTTAAACAGTTGCAACTGGCACTGATTTGCTCTAAGTAGTATTAAAGCTGTCTTCTCTTCCTGAAACTGGGAGAGATCCTAACTGGAGTGCTTGTTCCAGTGTGTATGTGTGTGAAAAAGAGGCAGTAAAAAAGTACTCCTTTGATGGAAAAAAATGGAATGACAGTCTTAGAACACTGCCTAGCCAACTGCGTTTATTCCCAGTGAAGTGACTACACTTGTACCTTGGTCACATGCCAAGACTGATGATTTGCTTTATAGATGCTGAAAATTATGTTAATAAACCTACAAATTATAGTGCTACTATCCACGAGCACAGGCTTTCCTATGACTATATTATTTACTGGAAAACTAAACATTCTAACCTTGATACTAAATTGCTTGCGTAGATTTTAAAGCAAGTCTAGCCAATCAGTGTTTCTGCTTACATCTCAGTCGCGGACAACTAAATACTTCCTTGTGATGCCAAGTTGCTGTTTGCCAAATACTGTCATTTTGGGGATGTTTTTTCTCTTATTTCCAGTTTTTACATCCTCCTAGAACTAGGAGTAGAAATGTTGGTGGGAATGATTCTTAAGTGAAAAAACAAGAGATTGTGGTACTTGGCCATACATTCTTTCAAATCCCTGTCAATAGATTATGCTGAATGTAATAGCTGTTCCTGGTGGGCCCAAGAGTCATCACTAGAGAAGTTTGTGAGTGTAGTTCAGGCCATCACAGTGGAGGTGGAAGAGCTGAGGGGGTCCAGAAATGAAGATGATAGCTCAGTTCTTCTCTTTGTATGATAAGCAGTTTGGGCATACAGCTCATGTATTTTAAATTGCAGTCCTTCTCAGAGGTCATCATAAACGATATGTTGGTATTGTTTCACTTGCGAAGGCTAGCAGCTAGAAATCAGAATGGGGTGTTAGTTAATAGTAACCAGAGATAGGAATTACCTGGTTTTGACATGCTTTTGGCATGCTTTTCTTGGTGCTGTAAACAGAAATGTAGTTGGTGTAGAGCAAAAATGAGGCTGCCACAGAGTAAAAAGTTTAATTTCAAACCGGTCGACAAGTAAGTGTATCTCTCTTGTTCCCTACTGGTTTACCACCAGGGCCTATCTGATCATCTTTAGCTAATAAACATCCTAATTCACTCTGACTAGCTGACTACATGGTTTGGTAGGTTTGCAAATGACTACATGTTTAGTGAAGTTTGAGTAGAATATATAAAAGAAAATAAAATTAATATTCATAGAATATGTAAAAAGAAAATAAAATGTGTTTTAACAGTTGTGATGGGCTCATCCTTATACCTTCTTGAGGGGTTTTGGGTATATTTGAAACTTTGAGGTCATTGCCCCAATTTTCCTTTAGTTTGAGGCTGAATTTTGTTCATTCAGCTTCATATGCCTGAAAAAGAGGCTCTAATTAAACTGTTTCAGTAAGCTGCAAACATTTCCTGGTATCCAGCTCTGATTTTTCCTACTGTTGTCACCCATGTCCATGTATTCTGATGTTTTTCCAGACAGCAAGGCTGCTTTTTGGCTCCTTCATTTCCTTTCCATGTGTCCTTAATTAACGGTGACACCCACAGAAGTAGCTAGAGTCCTTTAAGCAGAGCACTTAAAATCTTGAGCTTTAAAAGAGTCACATGTAACACAGAAGAGGGAAGTCTGAGTAGTTTCTGGAGAGTAGAGTCCTGGATGGAAAGTAACAGAAATGCAAATGAAAAGTTTTTCTGTTTATTTTAGTAATTTATAGTGTGGAGTCAAAACCAAGAGATAGATTTAAACTTTAGTGGTAGAACATTTGTGGTCTGGTTTCCAACTGTAGTAGCAAGTCATTGTGGCCAACTGACATCCAAAAAGTTAAAAATACTATTGCAATATTTTTGTGTGTGGTAAAGGAAAGCACAGTCTTTTAAAATTAATCTTACCATCTGTGATATTTCAACATGGAGGATATTGGTTATAAGTTTCTGTATGTTCATTAAAGGTCTGACCTGTTTTTTTCCCTCTCTTGCATTTTCTGCAGCTATTTCTACAAATGCAGTGTAAGTATGAGCAAAATGCCGGTAAATCAGAATAGAGGAGTTCTAAATTCACTTTTTACAGAATTAGTAAATTACACAGGGCAGAAGTGTACCACCCCCTTTCTTATCCGTGCTGTCTTTTGAACACATAATTTCAAGTTGCACAAATTGTAAAGGCCAGTTTTGTTCCAGTGAGTAGAAGACAATGAGGCATGGCTGTTCATCTCTCTGGTAAACATCTCCGGAAAAAACAGCAGTTGAGAAAGAAGATGAGGCATGAGACAACATACACAGTAGTCCTGGCAGACTTCTCATTGCTACTCATTCTGGTTTTGATAAAAAATAGATAATTACAGTAGGTGATACTGGATCACAGAGCTTTTCAGAAAGACTAATTGCTGGGTTTCTGATTTGGAAAATCAAAGAACTATATTTAGAACAAAAAGTTCAAGATATTTCTTGCATTTTTCTCTGGTCACATTCAGAATGTTTCCATGTCTAATGTGGTCTCATTTTCTTTGACTGAGTTGCCTTGTTTGATGCAAGAGGGCAAAAGCTCAGTTAAGAAGTAGTGAAGAAAAAAGAGCTGAGAAAACCAGTCCATTTTAGATTGTGAAGAGAGATCTACATTTTTCAAATGGTGAAGTTTTTAAAAATTTTCATCAATGTTAGTGTTCCCCATCCAGAAATTTGTGACTCTTATATGTCCCTAATGGCTTATAGATATTTAGCTGAATAACAATTAGTAAGGGAGGTGTGTTGATCTATTTGTAGGGTTTTTGACAGATCAGTCAATAGTAATAAAAAAAAAAAAAAAGAAAAAACTGAGATCAATTTCAAAACTTCTTAGCAACCATATAAAAAATAACTACTTTATTGATTTTCAAAACCTCTTAGCAACCACATAAAAAATAACAACTGTATTGATTTCTCTGATAATTGCCCTGGAAGAATGGTAGGAGCTTAGTGGTACGAACGTAATGAAATGCATTTATCAATAGACTGTGTGTTGGATGAGCTACATTAGAAGCCTACAGTAAGACACTATCAATAGGGGGTCTAGTTGTAAACTTCCATAACCTCTTCTACGGATTCATGGTAGTGCAAAAATCATGAAAATAGGAGAGAAAACAAATATTACGGAATACCTTTTGCAAGAGGTAGACATTTGGAAGGAAAATCAGGAGTAATGTCCTCTTCATTAATCTCACAAGTTCCTTAAAAGGATGTGAAGCACAGTCTGCCGTACATATGTTGTAGATTTTATGTAAGAGGCTTTGTGAGAAATATTTTCAGAGCCTGCTGGGATATAGTCAGGATTATGGCAATTTCCCATAAGAACATGTGTTTACCAGCTCCAGCTTCCTTCTGAAACACTATTAAAGAATTGCTTTCATGAAGGGTTGGGTTTTTTTCTGTTTGAACAGGCAGAACAAACAGGATATCTTGGTCATAATGAGCAGCATAACGAAATGATAAGTACAGCCTAATTGCAGCTTGTTTATGTCATGATTATGCAAACAATCATTTTGATAGGTATTTCTATTTCTACATACACTAAAAAGCCTTTAAACACCATTTTCTCTTTTTTGTTCTTATCTCTGTTAAATACGTCAGTATATAAAAAGGACACTAGAATGAAAGAGCACTGAAACCCTGCCAACCTGGAAAAACGCATGTAAAATGCAAAATTAGTCTTCATCTTTGCCTTGGATTTAGTTCTCAGTGTTGGATATCTTACATTACTAGCATTATGATGTCCCATTACTGAGTTTCACACACATTTACAAACTAGCAAAATAATAGAAAATAAATGCTTAGAGGAAGAAGTCATAGTTAAAATAAAAGCCACCAATACTAATTCATACATCACTTCAGAGACCTGCTTGAAATAATCCTGTGGGTACAACCCTGGAAAGAAAAGTTGGAAGGCACTTGTTGATCAAAAAACCATAGAAAGGCCTGGGCTGGGAGGAGCCTTAAGGGTCATGGGCCCTGATGGGATACACCCCAGAATAATGAGGGAACTGGCAAAAGAACTTGCCAAACCACTCTCAATCATTTACCAGCAGTCCTGGTTTAGTGGAGAAGTTCCAGCTGACTGGAAGTTAGCAAATATACTGCCCATTTACAAGAAGTGTTGGAAAGATAATCCAGAGAACTATAGGCCTGTCAGCCTGGATCGGGTGGAAGTGGGATCTTGAAACAAAATATTAAGAAGCCTTCCCGTTGAGTCATGAGGTGCAGAAAGGACCCCCTTGCTCTCTCCTTCCTCAGAGGGGAGCCTGGGTGCGGCTGAGTCCAGTCTTAGCCTCAGACTTTTGTTAGTGGTTGTAGGTAACTTTGTCTCGCAGAAGTAAAGGTGGCACTTCAGATGTATTTATATAGAATATTGATTATCACAAATGATTAGACAAAATATCTTAATCAGAATCACTTACTACACAGTATAAAAACTAAAACTACTAATGGCATTTAGTATAAGATAGGATAGTGCACTATATCAAAGGAATTATATCAAAGCTAGCAAAAAGAAACAATTATTAAGTAGAGATTGATGTAACTCACCATACCAATGCTTGTGGGCAGATCTCTTTCTCTCAGCGTCGAGGAGTACTCTTGAAGAGGCATCCCCACTTCAAGGGAGGAAACTTCATGCACACACTCCAAGAAGGAATATGTTAGAAGAACCTAACCACATGAGAGTGGACTGGGCTTTTATAGTATAAAGGGATTGATTGCCAATCACATGTCTCCAATTGCCTCACTTTATCAGGATGTTAATTTGGGTTTAGTGAACCAGATGGGTTTTAGCATAATTCAACACCAAATGCAGCATGACTCCCCCTCTCAATCCACTGCTGATATCCTTGCAAATAGGGCATTGTCCAGTGGCCGAACCACACTCCAGGGCAGACATCCTGCTACACATCCTAAACTTGGTCCCAGGCAAGGTATGGAAGAGATCATCCTGAGTGTCACTGCATGGCACATGCAGGACCACCAGGGAATCAAGCCCCGCCAGCATGGAGTTACGAAACAAAGCTCCTGCTTGGCCATCCTGATTCACCTTCTATGACAAAGTGACCTGCTTAGTAGTTGAAGGGAAAGCTGGGGATGTCATCTATCTAGACTTCAGTAAAGCATTTGTAACCATCTCCCACAGTATCCTCCTAGAAAAACTGTCTGCTCGTGGCTTGGATGAATGGACTCTTCAATGGGTAATAACTGGGCTGGATGGCTGGGTCCAGACAGTTGTGAATGGAGCTAATCCAGTTGTCAGCTGGTCCCTAGTGGTGTTCCCCAGGGCTCAGTTGGGGCTAGTCCTGTTTAACATCTTCATTGATGATCTAGACATGGAGATTGAGGGGATTTACCCTCAGTAAATTTGAAGATGGCACCAAGTTGGGTGGGCATGTTGATCTGCTGGAGGCTGGGAAGGTTCTGCAGAGAGATGTGGACAGGCTTGGTCAGTGGGCTGAGGACAACTGCAGAAGGTTCAGCTGGATCCTGCACTGGGGTTGCAATAACCCCCTTCAGAACCACAAGCTTGGGCAGAAGAGGCTTGAAAGCTGCTCAGCAGAAAAGGAGTTGAAAAACGGTGCTTGTTGACAGCTGGCTCAGTATGAGCCAGTGTGTGCCCAGGTGGCCAAGAAGGCCAGTGTTATCCTGGCCTCTATGAAAATATGGCCAGCAGTGATCATCTGCTGTACTCAGCGCTGGTGAGGTCACACCTGGAGTTCAATTCTGGGCCCCTCACTTTAAAAAGGACATGGAGGTGCTGGACCATGTCCAGTGAAGGGTAGTAAGGATCTTGGAAGGTCTAGAAAACATGTCTTATGAGGAGCTGCTGAGGGAGCTGGGTTTGTTTAGTCTCGAGAAGAGGAGGAGGAAGGGGAACCTCATGGCTCTCTACAACTCCCTGGTAGGAGGCTGTGGTGAGGTGGGGGCCTGTCCCTTCTGCTGTGCCTGCAGTGAAAGGACCAGGAGAAGTGGGCTTAACTGAGATGGGAGATTTAGATTAGGTATTAGAAGTTGTTTTTCTTGTTAGAGTGGTCAGGTATTGGGATAAGTTGCCCAGGGAGGTGGTGGAGTCACCATCCCTGGAGGTGTTTAAGAGAGATCTGGATCAGGTGCTGGGTCATGTGGTTTAATGGTTTAGGGATTACAGTCTCAGTGCTGGGTTGACAGTTGTACTTAAGGATCTTAAAGGTCTCTTCCCCCCGTGATGGTTCTGTGCCCCCCAGTGAGGGACACTTTTCACTGCCTCAGGTTCCTCCCATCAAACTTGGCCTTGAACATTCCAGGTATGGGGCATCCACCACCTCTTTGTGCAACCTGTTCCA
This sequence comes from Falcunculus frontatus, assembly GCA_013398115.1. Lineage (NCBI taxonomy): Eukaryota > Metazoa > Chordata > Aves > Passeriformes > Falcunculus > Falcunculus frontatus. The sequence goes on along the minus strand of VZRV01008493.1, from coordinate 817,234 downwards.
GTGCCTCACCAGCCTCACACTGCAGAATTTCCTCCTAATATCTAATCTAAGCCTACCCTCTCTAAGTTTGAAATCATTGCTCTTCTGTCACTAACTTGTTCATAGTTCCTCTCCATCTGTCTTGCAGGCTGCCTTCAGGAACTGGAAGGCCATGACAAGGTAATCCCTAAGCCTTCTCTTTTCCAGGCTGAACTTCTCTCATTCTTTCCTCATAGGAGAGGTGCTCCGTTCCTCTAATTCTATTCACAGCCCTCCTATGGACTTGCTCCTGTATGTCCATTTCTTTCCTGTGCTGGGACCCCCGAGCTGGATGCAGTGTTCCAGGTGGGGTCTCACCAGAGCAGAGCAGAGGGGCAGAATCCCCTCCCTCGCCCTGCTGGCCACGCTGCTTTGGGTGCAGCCCAGGACATGTTTGGCTTTCTGGGCTGGGAGTGCACAGTGCTGGGTCATGTCCAGCCTCTCCCCCACCAGCACCCCGAAGTCCTTCTCCTCGGGATTACCCCAACCTAGGTGCAGCACCTTGCACTTGTCCTTGTTAAACCTCATGAGGTTCCTGTGTGCCCTTATCTCGAGCCTGTCCAGTTCCCTTTGGATGGCATCCCATCCTTCAGGAGTGTCACCGCACCACTCAGCTTGGTGTCATCTGCTGAGGGTGCACTCAGTCTCTTTGTCTATGTGATTAATGAAGATATTAAATAACACTGGTCCCAGTACAGACCCCTGAGGGCACCACTTCTCACTGATGTCCACTGGGACTCTGAGCCACTGACCACAACCCTCTCCATGTGATCGTCCCAACAATTCTTTATCCACCTAACAGTCCACTAATTTAATTAGTGAGACTTTCTCCAGTTTAATGAGACAGATGTTGGAGGAGACTGTCCAGAAAAATAACATCCGTAGCCCTTTCCTTGTCCACAGAGTGACTGCTTGTTCACTGAGGACCGCCAGGTTGGTCAGGCAGGACTCACCCTTGGTGCAGCCATGTTGGCTGTCTCAAGTCACCTCCCTGTCCTCCATGTGCCTTTGCCGAGCTTGTAGGATGATCTGTCCCATGATCTTCCCAGGCACGGAGGTGAGCCTGGCAGGTTGATAGCTCCCAGGTTCCTCCTTTCCATCCTTTTTAAAGATGGGTACAGTGTTTCCTTTTTTCCTGTCATCTTGGACTTCTCCTGACTGTCGTGACTTTTCAAATGTCATGGAGAGTGGGTTGGCAATTACATCAGCCAATTCCTTCAGGACTCTGGGATGCATCTACCAGTTTATCAATTATCAATTTATCAATTATCAACTATCAATGTATGTACATTCAGGTTTCTCAGGTGTTCATGAACCTGATCTTCATTTATAGTGGGAAGCATTTTGCTCCCCAGTCCCATCCTGCTTTCCATCCACTTGAGAGGTGTGGGATGAGAATTTGCCACTGAAGACTGAGGCAAAAATTTGCTGTGTCCCTCAGCCTTCTTCTCATCCACTGTTACCCATATGCCAGCATTGGTTTTTGGGGGATGACCTTCCTTTCTCTGACATCCTTTCCTACCTGTAGAAGCACTTCCTCCAAGCCCAAGAAAAGTCCATCCCAATAAGGAGAAGTCCGGCAAAGGTGGCAGGAGTCAGTCTGCTTGGTGCATGGATGAACCAGGAGCTCCTGGCTGAACTCAGACGTGAAAGGTACAAGAGGTGAAAAGACAGTCAAGTGACTCAGGGCCAATATATTGTTGATGTCTGATCTTGTATGGATAGGGCTAGGAAAGCCCAAGCTGACCTGGAGTTGAGTTTGGCAAAGCATGTGAAGGGTAACAGAAAAAGGCTTCTATAAGTACATGAACAGTAAAAGAAAGACTGGGGAAAACATGAACCCACTGCTGAATGGGGCATGGGAACTGGTGACACAGGACTCAGAAAAGGCCAAGGTGCTTAAGTCTTGTGTCAGTCTACTGGTGTCAAGCTGCTGGTGTCAATCTACCGGTATGACAGGCCACAGGAATCCCGGGTAAATTTTAGGATGAGACGGAAGAATCTGGTCAATGTGTTTAAATACCTGATGAGATAGAGTGAAGAAGAGTGAGGCTCTTCTCCATAAAGACTTCTCCAGTGCACACTGACAGAACAAGAGGCCATTGGCACAAAGTGAAACACATGAAATTCCATCTAAACACAAGGAAACGCTTTTTTGCTGTGTGGCTGGTCAAACACTGGCCCAGGTTTCCCAGTGACATTTTGGAGTGTCTATCCTGAGGGATATTCAGAAACCAGCTGGGTGCTGTCCTGGATTTAATCTGCTCTACCTGGATTTAACCTGCTCTACCTGGATTTAACCTGCTTGTGTGAGGGGTTGAACTAAATGAACTCGGGCAGAACCGTTCAGCCTATGGCATTCTGTGCTTTAACCTCACTTACTCTGTGCTTTAACCTCACTTACTCTGTGCTTCTATTTTGGGCGATAATGTTGATTTATCTACCAGTTATTTCTGAGGATATATAAAGCTGTTTAAAATGGTTTTGCTCACTTTTTCATTTTTTCCTTTGAGAAAATGAATTTTCTCTTTTCTAAAAATTGATTTTTGTTGATGGAAAATAATTTTTAATAGAGTTTTTGCTGTTACAGTTTCTTCTTGTAAATGCAGTGTTTACCTCAATTGTCCTTTTTGAAGTTATGGGAATGTTTCAATTGAGAAAATAAATTATATTTCATTGAGATGATGCTGGTCTTTTTTGTGGGAAGTGGCCATTTCATACATGAATGATAAAAACTTCACGCTTTAAGTAGCTTGCTTTTTTTGTGACTGTTTCTTATGCCTCTGGGTGACAGGTTTTTAAATTTACAAGTAGGTAATTTCAAATGGACATTAGTATTTCTCTTGTAATAGAGATTTGAGAGCTCTTATTCTGTGCATTAAGCAAGGACACTTTGTTATTTTAGAGTCATGCTGTCACAAAAATGTGTAATGGGAAGACTGAACAAATTCATTTTGAGAACAAGTGGTAACTGAAGATAACATGATAATAAATACATATTCACAAAGTGGTATAAAGGAAGAGGCAGAAATTCATTACCATTTAAAGACCCTTTTTAAACAAATAAAGGGAGCAGCCCTCATGCCCCAAAAGGGTCAGTGGCTGGCAGGAAGTAGTATTCCACAGCTTAGGTAAGTGGCATGAAAGCAGCAGTAGAAATAAGTAGAACTACAGGCCATTTTCCATGCTTGACTAGTTTAATGGCCATTAACAAAAAATGGCTAAGAATGAATAGTGCATTGTTTCATTTAATCTCCCTTCATAGGGAGAGCCTCTTTTTTTAATATGGAAAATTACTAAATAAGGAATGAGCTTATAGACATTAATGGTTAAAGTTACTCTGTGGTCCCTGTGTGCGAATATAACAGCATGTCGCAGTAAAGAGGAGAGGATGCTGCTGCAGTGCACTCAGTACAAGTGGTACCTCTGTGTGTGGTACCTGGGTAAAGCAATGCTTTTCTTACTGGCGTGTGTTGACAACTGGATAAGTGGTAAAGCCAGACCCGATTCCACTTCTAATGCAAAAGTTAAGACGTTACAAGTTGAAGTAAATCCCAGCACCTGCTTTTCTTGCAGTTTGTCTGGGGCTCCATCTGAGGCAGCACACTGTGTTTCACTCCAAACACAGGGTGTCCAGTGCAGTCACCGTCCCACTCTGGCCTCTCTTGTCAGTAGCTCACTACCAACAGTGGTATTGTAGAAACAAGTTGTGATGACGGGGTAGTGTTTATTCTTACTCTGCGTTCTAGTGAGGTTTTTGTCCCGTCTTTCCCTGCTTTTACACATATATGTACATACATTATTTACAAGGGGAGGTTTTTTGATCTCATTTTGATCTGCATGTCTATAAGTCCTAAAGCATATAGAAAGAGTTAGCTGGTCTGAAATAACTGAAGCAGTTGCCATATAAGCAAGATTTAAATGAGATAATTGTATTAATTTTGCATGACTGTGAGATGTTTAATATTAAGACCAAATAACCATGTAGTACTTCAAAAGGAATAAAACCATCAATTAATCAAGTACAGGCGATTAAATATTCTTCAACAGATCAGTTGACCTCTTACTTGTTTTGATCCTGTCATTGAAGTTAAGCAGACAGTATATTAGCTTTTTTACAGTGCTTGAATCATACGCTGTGGCAGTTTTGAAATAACAGCTATAAATTTCCAACTCGTAAGGTTTCTCATTCAAGGCTAATTGAAACAAACAACTTTGTTTTTCTAGGCCTCACTCCAAAATGCTCCAGTGCATATTTCTGGCTGAATGCTTAGAGTCCACATTTCTTCATACTTGAATATGGAAGGAATATAAAACTATTGGGTGGAAAGAGTGGGGTTTTTTGTAAGAAATCCAAGGTGGTTTGCAGTGAGCAGATGTCTTTCAAGTTGGGTTACAGTAAAAAGAACTCTTCAGTTAGTCAGATCACCCAGTAGCCTGAATATTAGTTTCTTTTTGGTAGGTTGCTGTGTTATTTTGGAAATCAAGGAGTAGAATCTCTTTTGATACCAAGTGTTATGGTCGTTCAGGAGACAACTAAATGGACCAGAATTTTAAAAAGCAAGGAGATGCTTCCAACAGCCACATAGACACTCCTTGCCTTAAGGTGGGTAACATCTTAGTCACACAGATATCAATGGCAAAGCTTGCTAATATGTTACTGCATCTCAGATGTCATCCTTAGGGTAACAGTTGCAGGTAGTTATCTGAAGTATTAGTCAGTGTGCTAAAAAAACCTCCAACAAATATGGGGAACTGTGTCTTAATAAGCATGCTTTTTCTTCACCCTGTGTATGCTGACATACATCTTACAGACTACATAGTGTCAGTCTTTGTAGAAGTTAAATATATTTGATGTTAAAATGCCTGAGGTTGGGATGAATTTTCCATTCATTTCATGGAAGTAGAAGAGTAGGTGAACCATATACTATTAGTTACTTCCACGTGACTTCTTCAAAATCATAGGCTCATAGGGATTTTGAAAGGTCATCTCATCTAAATCCCTTGCAATGAGCAGGGACATCTTCAACTACATCAGGTTGCTCAGAGCCCAGTCCAACCTGACCTTGAATATTAGCAGGGATAGTTGGCAGATGACAAGTTGTCAACTTGTTCCAGTGTTTCACCACCCACATTGCAAAAAAAGAAGATTCCTTATGTCTAGTTCAAAGTAACTAACTATTACATTTTGTTCTATCGCTACAGTCCCTACTAAAAATCTGTCCCCCTATTTCTTGTAAGCCCTCTTTGAATAACTGAAAAGCTGCAGTAAGGTCTCCTCAGACCCTTCTCTTCTTCAGACTGAACATCCTTGACTGTCTCTGCCTTTCCTTGTAGGAAAGATGTTCCCTCCATCTAGTTATTTTTGTGGCCCTCCCGTGCACCCATTCCAACAGGTCCTTTCCTGTGCTGAGGACCCCAGAACTGGCCACAGTATGTGAGCTGCAATCTCATGAGAGCAGTGTAGAGGGGCAGAATCCCCTCCCTTGATGTGGTGATCACGCTTCTTTTGGTTTGGACACATTTGGCTTTCTGGGCTGCAGAAATTGTGCATGTTTTTTGTGCATGTCTCTTAAGACTCCATGGGATTGAATCACGGAATCATAGAAGCGTAGAAAATCCTGAATCAGTAGATAAACACAAGAATCATCAAAGTCCAGCTCCACGCCCTCCATAGAACAACCCCAAGAATCACAACGTGTGTCTGAGAGCATTGTCCAAACCCTTCTTGGTCTCTGTCAGGCTTGGTGCTGTGACCACTGCCCTGGGGAGCCTGTTCAGTGCCCAGCCAACTCTCTGGGTGAAGAACCTTTTCCTAATATCAAACCTAAACCTCCCCTGACAGAGTTTCATGCCATTCTCTTGAGTCCTGTCACCGGTCACCACAGAGATGACATCAGTGTCTGCTTCTCTTGCTTCCCCTCATGAGGCAACTGAATAACTGCAGTGAGGTCACCCCTCAGTCTCCTCCAGGCTGAACAGACCAAGTGACCTCAGCCACACCTCATATGGCTTCCTCTCAAGGCCCTTCACCATCTTCATACCTCTCCTCTGGAAACTTTCTGATAGCTTTAGATCCTTCTTATATTGTGGTGCCCAAAACTTCACACAGGCCTCAAGGTGAGGTCGCCCCAGTGCAGAGCAGAGAGGGACAGTCCCACCCCTTATATGCAGCCAACATGAATGAACATGTGTTCTTGAGGTCTGGGTATATGACTAGGAGAAATTCAGTTATGTTTGGCCAGGAATAAATACATGTTTTCTTATCTTACACCAGTCCTGTATGTACACTGGCTTCCTCCTAGCAGAACTGGGCTCAGTATATGTGACTATTCAGGGCTGCAGGTGGATTATATCTGCATGTTTGGAATCCAGGGTTTTTCTGAAGTAATATTTTACAAACAGCATCTTGGAAAATTGTTGTGCTTTGCTGAGTTCTGTCTTCCTGTCCTATCAGTGTAGCTTGTGCACTGATAGTACTTGAGTGGTGATTAAAAGCAGTGCTTTTATTTTTACTTGCTTCAGAAGTGTCATACTATTATGAATTGCTGCTGTGAACTTTTAAACTAAGGAGTATTTCTAACTAAATGTGATAAGGGATAAGGTAATCCTGGTTGCAGAATACATTCCTTCACTGAAATAAATCACATCATTTTTCAGCTTCACTGTAACTTCTTTTTTTTTTCCCCAATAAATTGTTATTTAAAATTCATCTTAACTCCTTAATATCTCCTACTGCTCCTGTCGAGCCTTCCCTTTATATTTTTATATTTAAGATCTGACTTGATAGGTGTTTTCAATGACAAGTTATAGAAAAAATGTCACATCACATAATTAGAAAAAACACTTTGGGAGATCCAGAGGGTAACAAAAATTGGTTGCACAATACAGGCCAGAGTACACTGTATTATCACAAATGCTTTTCTGACTTAAAAATATCAACACCATCTAACCGTCTATCATGTTGCCATTTTATTTATGCATGAAGTTAAAGTTTATGCTTGAAAAGCAAATAAACCTCCATTTAGCTTCATTGTCACTCTTTATATTCCTGAACTTATGTTGCTTAAAAATTTATAATAAAAATTACTTATATCCAAGTAATTCCCCCTTTAGAAATAATGAAGATAATAGAAATATGAGTTAGAAGCTGGGGTCTTCTAAGAGTGCATATGTGTATACTGTTAAATTTAAGCTATTAGTCACACCTAGATGATCATGGTAGGTCCCTTCCAGCTGAACTATTCTATTCTGTTCTAATGAAACTGTATGCTTTCTATGTCTTTGATGCTTTCTCCTCGACTTCTGCATTTATCACCTGCAAAGGCACCATCTGTATTTGGTGAATAAAGATGTTGTCCTGGGGATCTTCTACAAAGCTTCAAATGTGTCCTCTTCCAGGGCCTGCTGTAGTGTCTTTGCATTATGTTTATACTTAGTTGAATGACTCTTGCACCACAAAGCTCTGTTAGTGGACAAGGATGCCAGCTATACAAAAAGCCAGACAAATGTAAAGTGACCTCGCAATCCTTGTCTCAAAGAACACGTAATCTTTAATAGGAGACAACACACAGCCAGGCACCAGGGAGCATAAGAAGTGATGGGATAGCTAGAGAGGTGGTAGTGTTAGCCCAGAGTAGCTCTGCTAGGACCCAGCAGTAGGCTTTCTTGCCTTCACTCAGCAGTCCAGTTCTCACATCCCTCAGTTACGGCAGTGCTCCTGGATGTACTTCCCACACATTGTGTATTAAATAGGTGGAAGGCCAAATAAATTTTCGGTAGAACTTAGGTGTTACAGTAGAATATGAGGATGGAGGAACTGAATTCAGTTTTAGGCATTTCCTAGTGCTGATGTGCCTTCCTCAACAGTAGATTTTAATTGAGTGCTGTGCTTTTCATTGCATGCTGAATAGATTTAACATAATGTAATGTTCTATCTGCTTGAAAGTGAAGAATTTTGGGATTTTGATCTTGGTATTTCTTTATGGTAGGGAATAAAATTCAGATGCTTACCAGATTTCAAGCATTAATTGAAACACATACTGTGTTCTTAAATTAAAGATGTAAAGTCTTTCATTTCTGCCCACAGATCTTGTTCATCTTGAGCTACTATAGCTCCTGATGCTTAGGAAAGGACCATATGTTTATTTTGTTATCTTAGACCTATAATTGAAAAATGTAACCTTATCCCCTAATTAAAAAGCAACTGTCATGGAGTTCTGGCATTTAAAGCCTAAATCTTTAATATTACTGTGCTAAAGGAAACTTAGAAGTATTTTACATCTGATTCACTTTATATTTGATTGAAAGTTTAAGTAAATCCCCAAATATTTTGTTAAAGTAGTTCTGACATGTGGAAAATAAAATCCCATGTGGCATTTAGCAGGATTTCTTTGAGTTACAACTGAAATAAAGATTTAATTGACAGCAGATCTTTTAGTGTTATTTGTTCTTTGTTTTTATGTATCCATAAATAATTAAAATTATGTATTTTCAATTACTTGCTTTATTTTGGCTCAATAAAGGACATTTTCCCTGTGCTCCCTCTTGGATTTAGCCTTTCACATGCTACACTGAGACTGCTTTTGTCTGAGATACTGGATCAGTTTCCTTTCAAAGCTACTGAATTCACTACAGCCTTGTGGCAAAGGCATCACTACAAATCAGTTACGCTGCTTTGTTCCACGGTTTTACGTTGAGCAATCAGAACAAGAACCTGAAGCTGAGGTTTGCATATCTCCTGCCTGCTCTATCCTCATTCACTCAGTTAATTGCCTGACAGCGAATGCTCACCTGTATGGCCTTGTTCTTGCCTGTGAGCACTAGTATGTGTTACGTGATACAGCTGACCTGACTCTTAAAGCATTCCTGCCCTTCCTGCATCGCCTACTTCATCCTCAAAAGGCACACTGGCCCCTAGGGACTCCTGATGGTGTGACTGTTTGTTTGAGACTGTGTGGAGAGAAAAATCCAGGGCTTGATCTACCTTAGAGACTAAATCTGTGAACAATTGTAAGCATTACCTCTGTTGGTAATGCGTGCCGTCAATCCAGATGGGTTTTTAGTGTTTGCAGAAGCTGATGGATTTGTTCCCTGCATCTAATACTTCATTGCTACTATTATTAGCAATTATTATTAGGAGTATACTGGAAATTGCCCTTTTTTTCCCTTTTTTCCCTTGTTCATCTGATTTTATTGAACGCTAGCAACTGGATTTGAGCTCATGTGTCTAGTTTTAGCTGAGAAGGAAAACAGCAGAGGAAATCTGTTTTGAAAAAAACAATGATTATTGCTCATGTTTGAAAAGGAGAAGGATGAGTTTGGTTTCAAATACTACTATCTGTTGCAATGTAACATATGCAATATTGGACCGATAATACTAGTATTACCCCATTTCTATGTACTAATTTTTAACTTGATTTCTCCTGGTGAACTGGTTCACAAAATTGTAAAAAAACCACTTTTTTCCCCCCCAAGTATATATGGGTGATGTTTATGTGGTTTTCTTCTTTTAGTTGTGAATTCTGAGGGCTGACCAGATTTCTTAACCTGTATAAAATATACATATGTGTGCATATGTCTCTCTGCTAGTCAAATTGCCAGAGAGGAAATGCCCTTTTTGGGTTTAAAATTTTGTGGAATATTAAATTACTAGCTTCCAAAATACCATTTTGAACATTTATCGGTTAAATATCAGACATTTCTGCTGACCAGCTAGAGACAGTCATCTGTATTGCTTTGATGTTGATGCTGGAAACACATTATTCATCTAATGTCAGCCGCTGCTGGCACTTGCAATTTTGGTTGCAATTATTTCTACCTTGAATTTGACCAGTTGTGCTTATGATCTTCCTGTGAATCCTATTCAGATTGTTTGTGCTTCTGGTGGTGTGCTGGATTCAGCCATTGCAAAGCTCTCAAAATAGTCACAGCTCTGAGTACTATCCTTACCATATGGTTTGCATTATGCATGGTGGAGTTCTTCTGTGTTAAATTGTATCCAAAAAGTACACCTTTTGTGTAAAACTCCCAAGTATAGTCATGAGAAATCTTACTTAGTCATAGTAATTGTCTTGAGGTGCTGTCCAGTTTTACTTCATTAAGAAGAAAATTAAAGTCTTGTAGCGAAGAGAATACATTAATCTCTTGCCCTTTCTTTTCATATAACTGAATGCTATTTTCAGAAAGTTTTCCATTGAGAAAATGGCTTTGTTTTGGTTATTAACTTTCTCTTCAGCCTTTGTGTGTTTCATAGTCTTTAAGTTTTGAAAAGACAGAAGATGACATTCTGGGGAAATAATGATGCAGGACTGTGGACTGACTTCATGGGTTTTGTACATCACTAGGTGGAATGAAGTCCTTTTGTCAGCTGTGCATGGATACAGTGAATTTTTTTTTCCTTCAATGGCTTCTTCCAATTTAGAGTGAAAAAATATGTTTGAAAGGTTGAGATCTTTCTGTTCTAAAATCTTGAGATATGTGGCAACCAGGAATAATAGTTATTTTAATAAAGCTATGGATGTTTTTTTACTGGAGTTTTTATTAACTGAATAGTTTTATTAAGTGAATAATTTAATTTTACTTTTAAAAAAAATTTCAAAATTTTATTTTTAAAAATGTTATAATATAATTGTAACTGAATAATTTCAGTTTTAGTTGAAAATAAAAACTCTAGGTCACTTCTTGATTCCTCCTTACATGACATGTTTAAAGAAGCTTTATTTATCTCTTCTGTTGATTTTTAATGTAGTGGGTGGGCAACTATTGATCCATTTAATTCCAATGGAAAACTGAAACTCATTGAAGCTTTGGTTTGTTTTCAGACTACTTGTATGTTATATGGTCCATATATGTTTTTAACCTTTAAACTTAGATTTCGGTGCTTATTCCTACTTCATAGGTTTATCACCTTATGTAGTAACACAGACCTTTAATTTGTGTACGACAGTACATACAGAATCATACAGTCATACAGAAATATTCTGAGTTTGAAGGGGACCACAAGGATCATTGAATCCAGCTTTCTGGGCCTACACAGAAAGCCCCAAGAGTCACACCATGTGTCTGAGCTAATTGTCCAGATAAACCTTGAATTCTATCAGGCTTGGTGCTGAGACCAGTTCCCTGGGAAACTTGTTCCAGTGCCCAACCACCCTCTGGTGGCTGGCATATACAGTCAGCATTTGTTTACTTCAAAAACTGACAATAATTTGGTTTGAGCTGGTGTCAATAGTCACAGTGATAGACTGAGTGCTAGTCTCTCCTTCTCTGGAGGGAGGTCACAATTGCTGCCTGCGAACTGCTTATGCTTGGTCTCCACTCTCCGCAGGCTCACAGGTCCTTCAAGGAGCCTGCTCCAGCGTGGGCTTTCCATGGGATCACAGCCTCGTCTGAGCATCCAACTGCTCTGACTTGGTGTCCCCCACAGGATCCTCCATGGACCTTCATGGGCTACAGGGGCACAGCTGCCTCGCCATGCTCTTCCCTGTGGGCTGCAGGGGAATCCCAGCTCTGGCACCTGGAACACTTTGTCCCCCTGCTTCACTGACCTTGGTGTCTGCAGGGCTGTTGCTCTCAGATATTCTCACTCCTCTCTTTCGGCTGCTGTTGCACAGTAACTTTTTCCGTTTCCTAAATCTGTTACCCCAGAGGTGCAACCACCATCTCTAAGGGGCTCAGCTCTGGTCAGCAGTGGGTCTGTCTTGGAGTCATCTGGCACTGGCTCCATCAGACACAGCAGAAACTTATAGCACCTTCTCTCAGAAGCCAACCTTCTAACTCTCCCACTACCAAAACCTTGCCTTGCCAGCCACTGCAATACATTGGCAGTGCACTTTGTCACAAGTAAGCTGTAATGTCTCCCAGATACATAAATCTTTAAAAAATATAATGAAATTTTATGTTTCTGTTAAGGAAAATCTGTAATGCAGAAATTTGTAGACTTGAATGTGTCATGCCTTTGCACAATAGCTATTTCCTTTCGTTGTCAGGCTTTTGTCTGATTTTAGTGGTTCCCTCTGAGAATAAACTTAGCATTTGAGAATGTGCAAAATAAAAAGCTTCTGATGAGTTTCACAATAGAGACACTTCCAGTTTTACCTTTCTGTAGCCTTTTCCCACAGCTTCATTCAGGTCTAACAATCGCAGTGAGAGCAAATTAGAAGTAGCCAAGCTTGTTCTTATGTGCTGCTGTCCTCCAGTGTCGCTACACAACTGCTTGGAGAATAGAAGTGAGAAAACCGTTGGGCTGAGATCAAGACAATTTAGTAGGGAAAGCAAAAGCTGTGCATGCAAGCAGAGCAAAACAAGGAATTTATTCACCATTTCACATGGGCAAGTGGGTGTTCGGCCATCTCCAGGAGAGCAGGGCTCCACCATGCATAACACTGACCTAGGAAGACACAAACTCCATCATTCCAAACACTCCCCTTTCTCCTTCCTCCAGCTTTATATGCAGATCATGATGTCATCTGCTATGGAATATCCCATTGAGTCTGTTGGGATTACCTGTCCTGGCTGTCTCAACTCCTTTTGCACCCCCAGCCTGCTCACAGGTAGGGAGGTGTAAGGAGCAGAAAAGTCTCTGATTCTGTGTAAGCCCTGCTCAGCAGTAATGAAAGCATCCCTGAATTATCAACTCTGTTTCCAGCACAAATCCCAATCCCAACCCCACAGTATCCACTGTAAAGAAAATTAACTCCATCCCACCCAAAACGAGAGCATTCACCTAATGAGAAAATGATGCTGATAGTGTTTCAGTAACTCAGTGAGAAACAAAAATTTGCTTTTCCAGCTATTTCAGCATAATACTGGAGTTTTGCCTACTGGTTCTCTAATAACTTCTCAAGAACAGATGTGTGAAGGTCAGCTTTGTGCTTGGATAGTGTGTTATTAGGGAGATTAATTACTGAAGTTTTGTTTGCCAGTGGCACATGCAGAAAAGCATTTTTTTCAGACCCCGTATCCTAGGACATTTTTAAATACATGTGAATATTTCACACAGTGATTTTATTTAGGCCTATACAGCTGATTTCATTATTCGTAAACGTATTTCTTGGTAGTTGTCGTATGAATAAACTGTGTTTGTGTTATTTTTTTTGCCTTAAGGTGTTTTCTTTTGTTGTGTACAAGTACTGGAGGATTTCATTTTCTTCAGTAATAATACTTAATCCTTATGTAATGCCTCACATTATTTAAAAATGCATTGCACTTTCATTGTTCAGCTTCCTTTAAAATACCTTCCTTTTCTACTTTTGCTTCTGTTGCACTTGTCTGTAGTGATAACACACTTTCATTCTAGTTAGGATTGACAGTGAGGGGTTTATTGTCTTTGATCTTTTGTTTGTTGAAGCTTCAATTTATTCAGATCTAATATTGACTTTTTCAGCCAAATTTCTTGCTTTGCAAGAGAATTTGTTTTTATTTTTGTCTTGCTGTAAGAAAACGGTTAATGACCCTGATAATTAGTGCACATTATATAATTCTGGCATTGCATTCATTTTCATTCTGGGTGATGTGCACTCACAGCCTGAGGGGCGATAAACCATTAATCTGTAAAGCACTGGCTGCATTGTGTGTTAGACTGCTTGTAAGCAGAGATAAGGTGTGATAGGATTTTGTTGTCTGTGCACAGCAGGATTCTCAGTTCTTTTCTGCCAGCTTGGGCAGAGAAAAACTGTGATAACAGGAGTTGCTGTGAGTAAACGTCTCATCCTTACGACACCACACATCATTAATACAGCTAAGGTTGCAAGGTCATGAGGATGTTCCACAGCTTAGGTCTTTATACCTGTATTGAATTTCTGGAGGGACTGAGTAATGCTGAATCAAGTACTTTTGACTTCAAGTAGCACTTAGCTGTTCTCCCAAAAAATTGAAATGTCTTCTTCACAATATGTGGAGTAGAGGTAGCAAATCATATTTACCTTCTAGGATTAAGTTATGAAAGACTTTCCTATTCAAGTTAAATGTTTCAGTAATCTATCAACTATATGAAAACACTTCTGTGTGGTTTTGACTCTCTAAAGACAATCCATTTCTGTTTTCTTAATTAGGTTTTTACTAATGTGCTGACTCACCCAAAATGTCCATAGAAGAATAATGGAAGCCCCTGAATACCTTGATTTGGATGAAATAGATTTTAGTGATGATATATCGGTAAGTACAAGTCTTATTTTACTTGTTCAAGTTGAGACAACCTTAGGTATCTCAGTCCTGATGTAAAAAGCAACGCTGTTGTTAGAAGGCACACTTCTTTTTACCTCATATAAAGGAATGTTTAGATAGGTTGAATCTAGCATAAAAATCAGATGTTTTGTAAAGGAAATCTCTCAAATAAGCTTGGAATGAAAATTTGATTCCTCTCTTTCAGGTAGTAAAAATTACTTGCAAATCAAATTAATAAATTAGTTTCATTTCTGGATTCCTTCTCTCCTGTATTGTCCTGAATGAGCTATATGTGCTGTAGAGCTAGCCTTAGACACCGAAATTTTAAGTTTACCTTTAATTTAATGTATTTCAGTTGTAAAAAACCTGCTTCTCTCACCTCTGCCCTTTTCACCAGTAGCCATTTTCCAGTACAGTAGTATTTTATGCATAGCTGTGATGTAGTAGAATACAGAAGGAAATGTATGTTAGAAAGTCTTCCAGGGATTCATGGGCAGGACTGATCCTTAGTGTCACAAATAAAACAACTGCAGCTGTAATTGCAAGCAAAAATCCTGTGTTACTGTGTTACTGTCTGCATTACTGTCTATGTTAGTGTTCTTATAGGAGGCACCGATACTGTGCATTTCTATATTATTCATAGACTACTCCTACTGCCAGTGTTTTTGCTTTTTATGCAATAGAGTTGTTTATATGTTTAATGTTCAATAAAAAATAAACTTGAATACATTAATTAAATCTCCTATAAGAGAATTTATTAATTCAGTTTTCAGATGAAAGTATGCCACCATCTCTTTCCACGTTTCATAGTTTTATAGTTTAAATTTTTTTTTTGTTTTTTTTAATAAAGGCCTGGTTTTCCTGTTAGCATTTGGGACTTTTGGTTCATTTTAAAACATTCCAGATGCTTTATTCACTGACAAATTCCTTTTGAAGAGGAATTTTTTTTTCCTACCTATTGTACTGTTGAATTTTTATTAAAGCAGAATATGGCAAATGCCCAAAATATTACAAGACAATGAGCCAATCTTGAGTGAATACCTTATTATGGGCAACTTTCTTTTTATTACTGTTATATGTTAGATTATGTCCTGGTATCTGTTTCTACACTCAGTTTTGTAAAACTGTAAAACATAATAGATGTAACCTTTCCATGTCCCTCCCATTGTGGCTGTTGCTGCATACTGGTGGGTTAGGTTACTCACTTTTCTGCTGAACAGCTCAGGCTGCCTGCTTTAATAGCCTGTTTTTTCAGTGGATGCTGAACACCGAATGAAAAAACATCACAAATGATTGAGGTAGCAGTTTTACTCCCTGCTTTAGCAGGTTATAGGACAAAGGATTTGTTGCCAGAACCCAGATCAACAAGAGAATTCATGGTTACTCCAGTGCTCTGCTCATATCTCATCATACACAGTTTAGAAATACCTGACCTTCACATTTTATCATTAGCCTGCTCTGGTAAGAGCAGCTGCATAGCATCTGTACTAGCAAATTATATTATTCCTGTTAGCCCTCTGGTTCTAATCCAATGCAGAAAAGTGACTAATAATAAAGGCAGCGAGAAGGCTGTCAAAATGATGCACTTACAAATGTACCTCAGTTAGAAAACCACTGTTTGAAGTCCAGAACCTTGTAGTCCATTTCAGCAAAACTGACCAAAATGTAATAGTCGAAAAGACAGACAGAAAGACAGGTATTTGGTTTAAAAGGCAAATATATATGTAAGTCAGGGGAAGGGGGGGAGTTTGGATTTTTATTTTCTTTTGCTCTTTTTTTCTTTAATGTTGCATTTGTACATGAGAATAGGAAACAGTACATTTCTCCAGTATCACAGAATCATAGAATGGTTGTGGTTGGAAGGGACCTTCAAAGGTCATTCAGTTCCAATCTCCCTGTCATAGGTAGGGACACCTTCCACTAGATCAGGTTGCTCCAAGGCTCATTGTGATGTGTCAGAAACAGAAGACAGCTTCTATTTTATATAAAAATAAAATCTTTATTAATAATGAAATTAATTAAAATCAGCTAATTAAAATTTAATAGTAAAAGAAAGAAAAATCCGGGATACGGGTAAAAGGAGGAATACCGAGATTAAAAAGAAGAAAAAGAAAACCGGGANGCCCACAACTCCGCCTCCATGGAACCATCTGATTGGAGAGTCCTCATCGTGAGGTCATTTAAGTTAGCCAATGGGCTGCTGTTGTCTAGGGGGTTGCTTGGTGTGGTGGAAAGTACCTAATTGAAATTCACGGTTTCCATGGTTGCAGGGCCAACGGTCGGGGGTTAAAAACAGCAAAGTGTCAGCTAATATTCACCCTTTGCTGGCAGAGCCTCTTCTTCATTAGGCAGTTAAAATCATAAAATGTTTAACAAATAATTTCATAAAACATTTGACAAACATCCTATAACAATAGAATATTGCTTAATAACATTATAGATATTTGGTAAAAATATTAGAATAGGGAAATAACAGTTTTAAACAGGGGAATAATAGAGGGACTTTCTGGAACATTTAAACAGGGTGGTTTCAACTTGGAATAAACTGGTTTTAACTGGGGTACATATAAACTCTTAATTGGACAACTTTTAATTAACTGGATATTAAAACAATTAACCATTAATGAACTTGGCCAAAGATACCCAATATGCAAGGACAAACTTAGGTTTGTGTATAACATGATGGGTTGACATTGACTGGTCACCAGGTGGCCACCAAGCCACTCTCACTCCCACTCCATCAAGAAGCTTGTGCTTTAAGGAGAGGGACACCACTCATCAGTTGCTGTCATGGGCAAAAAAGACTCCTCTTGGCAATATTAATTTATTGCAAATCAAACAGCACAGGATAATGAGAAACAAGGACAAATCTAAAAGCACCTTTTCCCCACCCCTCCCTCTTCGCAGTCTCAATTTCACTCTGGAGTTCTCTGCCACCTTGAGAAGTGCAGGGGGATAGGGGAGGGTGGGGTTTGCATTCAGGTTATCACACAGTGTCTCTGCCATTCCCTCCCCTTCATCATCTTCATGCCTGTACCAGTGTGGGGTCCCACCCACTGCAGACAGTCCTCTGTGAACTTCTCCAGTGTGAGTCCTTCCCATGGTCCACAGTTCTTTGTGGACTGCACCAGCATGCATCCTTTCCATGAGATACCATCCTTCAGGGACAGACTGCTCTGGCATGGGTCTGACAGAGGGTCACAGTTCCTGACAGAAAACCTGCTCCTATGTGGTCTCCTCTCCACAGGCATTAGTTCCTGCCAGGAGCCTGCTCCAGCACTGTCTTTCCACAGGCTGCAGGTTTCTTAGATTTCTTCGGGGCACATCCACATACTCCAGAGTGAAGTCCTCTATGGGCTGAAGGCTGGATATCTGCTCTACCATAGTGTTTTCTGTGATTGCAGGGGAATATCTGCTCCAGCACCTGCCTGAAGCTTTCTTCCCCTACTGCCTTTCCCTACTTCTTCACTGACCTTGGTGTCTCACATTTTTTTATTCCTCTCTCGCAGCTCCTGTTATGCAGTGTTTTTCACCCTTTCTTAAACCTGTTATCCCAGAGGCACTTCCAATATCTCTGATGGACTCAACCTTTGCTAGTGGCCATTCCTACATGGGGGCAGCCCCCGCTCTTAGTTTGCAACATAAAGCAAATACAATCATGTGTGGTGGGCATCCACAGCTTCTCTGGGCAACCTGTTGCAGTCTCTCACTACCCCCATTGTAAAAAATATCTTTGTTGTATTCAATCTAAATTGATGTTCTTTCATTTGCCCCTTGTCCTGTCACTGCAGGCCCTGGAAAACAGTCTGTATTTTTCTTATAAGCCTTCTTTATATATTAGAAGGCCATAAGAAAGTTTCCCTGCAGCCTCATGTTCTCCAGGATGAAGAACCCCAACTCTCTCAGCCTTACTTCACAGCAGAGGTATTCCAGCCCCCGGACTGTTTTCATGGTCATCTTCTGGACCACTGAACAGGTCCATGTCTTTTTTGTCCCAGCAACCCCTGAGCTGGAGGCAGTACTCCCAGTGGACTCTCCCAAGAATTAGGTCCAGGGGAGAATCATCTCCCTCACTCTGTGGGCCAGACTGTTTGCGCAGCAGGATACAATAGGTTTTCTGGTCTGCGAGTGAGCATTGCCAGTTTATGTCAAATTGTTCATCCTCTGGTATGAAAGTCCTTCTCTGCAGGGCTACTCTCCGTACCCAAGTCTGTATGGATACTGGGCATTGCTCTCACACATGGACAGGATCTCAACCTTTTTGAACTTTGAGGTTCACATGGGCTCGCACCACAACCCTTCCCAAGGTCCTTCTGGATGGCATTCCTTCCTCCTTCTCAAGGTCACTCTGGATGGCATTCCATCCCTCCAGCAAATCAACCACACCACTCAGCTTGGTGCCATGTGAAAACTTGCTAAGGGTGCACCCGATCCCATCATCAATGTCCTTGACAGAGATATTAAATACTATTGGTTGCAGTATGCATCCTTGAGGGACACCACTTATTATTGGGTTTCACTTGGAAACCGGGCTGTTGACTGTAACTTGTTGGACATGGCCAATTCCTTGTACATCTATCCATCAAACCCATATCTCTCCTATAAATTAGAGGCAAGGAGGTTGCACTTGGATACAGTGTGCCGAAGGCCTTACAGAAGCTGAGGCAGGTGACATCTGTAGCTCTTGTCACTCCATTGTAGGAGGCCACTATCTTAGTCAGGCACAATTTTCCCTTTGTGAAGCCATGCTGGATATCTCTAATCACCTCTCTGCCATCCATATGTTTCAGCATAGCTTCCAAGAGGTTCTGTTCCATGCTCTTACTGGACACTGAGGCATGGCTGACCTGCTAGTAGTTCTTGAGACTCTTTTTTTTATCCTTGTTAAAAATCAACGTGATACTCACTTTTATCCAGTCATTGGAGACTGACTGCTATGACTTTTAAAATTTTGTTGAGGGTGGCTTAGCAGCTACATCTACCAAGTCCATCAGGGCTCTGGAATGCAAATATGATGCTTATTTTATAAACTAAGGTGGTTCCATTCCAGATCTAAATGGTATAGTATATTTGTCTGTAGTTCAGACAGCAAAATAGGTTTCTGGGGCTCTTGTTTACATTAAACAAAAATAATATTCTGTCTGCAGTGACTTTAAGCAACCCAGCTGAATATTTTCATTTATTCCTTCATGAATAACTGCTCCCAGAAAGGAAGGGGGAAAAAAAGACCTTTAAGTTGCATTAAGTGATAGACAAATTATCAAATGTATGTTTTATGCTTTCACCTTTTTCCCATTTCTCCTATTTTCACTATAAATTTATTCCTGCCCTGAAGTTTTATGCTGTTGGTATGGTTACCTGAAGGTTTCCTAACCCTTTGATTGAAATTCAGGATTTATATTGCACTGGCAAATGGAGCAAATTGCAACTATTTTATTTTTTGGTTTACAGAAATAATACAAGATAACCTCATTTTGTACCTCTAACAGTGTTAGTGTTTATGTAGGTCTCCTTTGAAGCTAAAAGGAAGAATAACATATCAAGTGTCTATGTAAGATGCTGTCAACACATAGCACAAATTAACCAGTGCTCCCAAGATGCTCATCACAGCTGTAAGAAAGGCATTTATTTTGGGGAGGTGCTATTTACCACATGCACAGTACCAGTCTAATCTCTTTCCTTCTCTGTTTTTTGTTTGGAAGCTGCTTAAATTGACACTGCTATTGAGAAAATCTTTCTGCAACATCAGGCCTAGTATTGTTCTTTTACTTTTTCTCAATATAGCTTGCTACTTCCCAAATAAATGTCTCAGAAAGATGGTGGCATTGCACCATTAATAAATGATTAATGAAACATATTGTAATGTTACTAATTTAATAGGTTTTTAATATCAATTAAACATTTTGTTTTTCACTATAGCAAATAACCTGAAATGAGATTGCTAAACTGCTTACTTGGAAACACTTGGAAAAAAATTAGCTGTAGAAAGGTGGAGGTGCCTGTTTTCAATAACAAAATGAAATCGAAGACCTGTGAATTTAAGAGCAGGAGAAAGTCATTGGTGCCTTGATCCAGTGGCAGTAAATGATTTGAGTTCTGATACTGCAAACAGTAGGAGTTAAATGTGGTCCTTCATGCTTTTGGGGGTGTCATGGTTGTGATAATGTGGTCTGAGAGTCATACTGTGCATACAATTTTGCACTTTGACTCCATTTAGGATAGAACACTGAAAAGTAACTTTTGTTTCTTAATTTACTTGGGTTTTTTACTGTTTTGTATATACTTCTGTGCCACTACTCATGATCAGTTATTTCTTCTTTCTGATACTTCTTGGGCACAAGTGCATCTGCAAGTGGTGGACAAGAGCCACAGAGCAGAGCAGCCCTATTAAAGATACTTCTTTCTCATGTATTTTGTTTAAAATTCATTGCATTAAGATTTAAAAACCATGTGAAATTTAAAAGGTTGACATTGGCATTAATTCAGATTCTGTAGTGCAGTGTTACATAATGAACAAATGTATTGTATTATAAGGGAAGTCCCATTTTGCCCTGAATTAGCAGTGCATATTGGAAAAAGCTGGGAATATCTTACATTTGCATGGAATGCTTGTTAGTGCTACTTGTCTCATGTGCTGTTGATACTGCTCTTCCATCTTACAAAGTTCTTTAGGGGTTTATTAGAATTCACTATTTCTGGTTGGACATAGGCAGGCTTTAAATGCAGAAAAAGAACCCAGACCTCAAACATTAATCAAAAATTCCATTACATGTATTATCTTAGGAACAAGCCCTTAGTTTGTTACTGAATGTCACTGTCAACCACGACAGACTTTATTTGAATGCCAAAGATCCCAGTAATCGTTGACTAACGAAGTGGCATGATGTGCTCAGCTCTTACATTGTCAGTTCTGCCTTTGGGCATGGCCCCCAACTCTGGCTGATGTGGTTACTCCACTGATGAAATGTGAGAAGGGGTGTTTAATTTTGTATGCAAAAAAAATTGAAATTATTGAATGAAGAGTTGGAAGTAATTAATTTTAAATGCTGTTGAATAAGCATTTAGTCTAAAATTCTGTTCCAGGGAAGGGTTGCAATCTCAACCTCTTTTGATGTCTTGTGTAACCTTGAAATTTATGGTTGAAGAAAAGCTAGAAAATATTACTGATGATTAGAACTGGAGCAAGACTATGTGATAAATCAGTTCTGGTGGGAAGAGCTGGGAATGGATTGTTTTTATGGTTGGGAAAGGTCTGCTTGAAAAAGTAATTTTAGTTTCTTCCTGAACCAAAAGCTGGTTCTTTACGTTTTAGCACAAAATGCAGAAGGCAGAAATGTAAATTTGCAGAAGTCTTTTTGAGGATAGAGGTAAGTGGGAGGAAATCTGTTAATGAAATCAAACCAATATTATTAAAATGCATAACAAATTTATAAACATTTAATAGATTTTTGGCAGTGGGACAAGGTAACTGAATACATTTTAAAGCAATGTTGAAATAGAAAAAAATCTGTCCTTCCAAGTAAGAACAGGAAAAAGACAAAAAGAAAGATGGCTTTCTGTTTTTGAAGTTGCCTGACAAAACACATAGCAATAGAATACAAAAGGCCTCTTTCTAATTGAATTACAAACTGTATAATAGTTTAAACTGCAACAGCTGGTCTTGTGAAGGTACCATATTCCTTGGAGACATGCTCCTTGGATTATTTTAAGAATCTTACTAGAGCGGTTCAGCATTGCATTCTAAGTCTTTGTGCTGAAATAGCAAGATATATAGCTTAACAGCTCAGGCTTTATTAAACAATAACTAAAGTGAAGCGCAGCACATGGTATTTGTCCATGTCTGTGTTTAAGCTGTATTAATTTGTCTCTAATAGCATCCTTCTCCCTGTCTCTGCTCTGTTCTTTTTTGCTTTAGGCTGTCACATCCTGAAGCAGTCACAGCCTTATAGACAACCCCTTGTTTAATCACTGGGTGGTTCTGGAGTGCTGCTACACATTTTAACTAATAAGTTCAGGGTTGATCCTGGGAATACTTACGAGGGTTTCTTTTTGTGGTTGAGGTTTCTCAATACATCCCTGAATTAGGTTGGCAAGGAAAAAAGTAAGGCCTGGGAGGTTTTCTAGGCTTAATGAAGTAACTACAGTCATTTGAGTAACAGTCTTAAACTTGCACCAGAAAAGTAAATTACTCCACAATTGGTCACATGAGCTTGAATTTAGATTATTTTGAAGGAGATGGCCAGCTGTGCTTTAGAAACATGTCAAACACTGAATGACAAACTGTCAGCAAAAACCAGAACAATGTATCACTGTTTCTTTTTTATGTGGAAAGTTCATATGGTTTTATATGTAGTTGTTTTTCTTCATTGGTCAACAGCACACCAACTAAAAATATCTGTTTCTTTGAAAACATATGGTGTTTATGTATTCTTAGAAAAATTTCAGTTGTGCTAATCCTAAATGCTTTTTTTCTGTTTTAGTTTCCAAAATACTGTTTTTAATAGGGTCTTTTTTGTATAAGCAAAGTAATTGATATTTCTTTCACAGACGTAATGATTTTCATTTGTTTAAGTGGAGATTCCTGTGACATTTAAGCATTTGATTAAGGAAGACTTACTGTAAAAAAACTGCATATCAGAATGTATGGTTTTATAACACCAGATCTTGTGTCTTTCCAAAGGTATTCCACAAGTTTATAAAGTTTAAATTCTGTTTGGTAAAATACCTGTGGCACCTGTGGTAGTTTTTTCCCATTTTTAAATAGTTAATGCAGAGAATAACATGCTGATTCATATCAGATGTGTTTTGTCGTATCAAAATAGTAATAGAAGTTTGCTTTAATAAAGCCCAGGTTAGAGAAACAAGCGTGTCGTGTGGTATGTGTGGGTACACACACCCCTCTCTGATATCAGATCTCTACAGCACAAATATTCTGCATCTCTTTTATGTATTGGCTTGTGACAGCTTGAATTCTGATTTTTAAACATGGTGATTGTTGCAGTGCAATCACCATAATAGATGCACAGGTGGGCAAAGTGAGACCCTTGAGGTTTGTGGTGAAGCCTGGATGTGTTCTGACCACCAGTGTGTCTCACATTGTGTTCCACTGTATTTGAATAATGGTGACCTACACAAAGGAGAAATCTGAGGTGAGGAGGTGCTTTGTTCTAGCTTTGAAACTCTACCTCAAGGTGGGAAACAAAAGCGGGTGCCATCTGCTTTTTCGGTGCAGCCTAAGAAGACCATCAGACTGCCAGAACTACCCTTGGTTTGTAGATTTAGTTAGTGTCCATGACATTTGAACCTCTTGAAAATCTTACTTTTTATCTTTTTAAATTATTACCTCTACACATTTTTTTCCTTTTTTACAGTATTCTGTAACTTCTCTCAAGACCATCCCAGAATTATGTAGAAGGTGTGATTCACAAAATGAAGACAGATCAGGTATGATGCCCACTTCTGTCCACCCATAATTTTCTAGGCTTTTTTAAAATCATGTCAATTTGGCAACAATAGCTTCTTGGCAGTGTTCTGCTGTTTTGTTTTTTCTCATTTCTGTATGGTGTTCTGGAAACATGAGTTTCTTTTTTTTCAACAGATGTTAGTTCATTAGAAGGAAAGAAAGTTCCAAAAAAGGATTTGGCTGTATACAGATAAGTGTAGGGCTTCATCTCAGCAGCTC
Organism: Falcunculus frontatus; assembly: GCA_013398115.1. Taxonomy (NCBI): domain Eukaryota; kingdom Metazoa; phylum Chordata; class Aves; order Passeriformes; genus Falcunculus; species Falcunculus frontatus. The sequence goes on along the minus strand of VZRV01008493.1, from coordinate 793,368 downwards.
CAAACCACAGTATATGCAACAATTTACTTGAAAACCCGAGAAACCATTGGTGACAAGACGTAATAATGTAGGCGCCAATGAAAAAATGTTGGATACATTTACTACCCATATGGCCGCAACCAGTCTGAGGGATGATGTTTTGCCAGAGTCTGAAACTGTATCAAGGATGCTACATGATAGAATCTACTCTAAGGCATACTGTAATGGTTAAGATTAAAGCTGAGTTTTTTAGTTTAATAGTGTAAACTAAATGAAGAATCATGGCATATAGATGAGAACCAGCTGGAGACCTTCCCCCTGCCCCTGCCAAAAAGTGCATTCAGTGTTGTTTTTCACTCTGTAAATCAGATTAATCCGCTTTTATTTTTCTCTTCCTGATGGAGGAGAAATGAATGGGTAAGAGAAGCATTTTTGTTGAGCTATGAAAAGTTTATTGTGCTTTTTGATCTTTTAATTGAACTTTTGTTAATGTTGTTTCATCAACTACTTTTATAACAGAAACAGGAGATCTGGAATTCATGGGATTATAGGAGGACTTAAGAACCATACTTCAGCAATTTTTATTTCTGTATTTTCTTTCAGACTTTTTAAAATTTCTAATGTGTTTAACTTAAGTTGAAACTTTCTGATTGCTACTTCTTCTAACAGAGTCATTAAAGGCTAGGTCATCACATGCCACTGTCCTTGGCAATAAAGAGAAGCAAAACTCTCCTTACCATGCGTGCTTGCAGGTTACTGCCCGCACAGGGCACAGCAGTGATTGCACACACAGTATTGCTGCAAGCAAAAGCAGGGCAGAAGTGTAAAAGGTGAAGACTCCTGATTCACCCCCCTCCATTTACCCTGTCTCATTCTACCTGTCTCCCTCTGTCCTCCCCCATCCTCCCCTCCATATTCCGCTCATTCTTCCCATCCTGCCCCATTACACCCTTCTATCCTTCCCCTGCCTCATCCCTATCCCTTTTCTGCTCTCTCCTTCGTACCTTCTTGCTGGTTCTTCCCCCCTTCCTCATCCCTTGCATTTTACCACATTCCCCTTTTGTCCCATGTCCTTCCCCCTCTCGTCCCAACCTCTTCCCTTCTTCTTACCCATCTTACTCCCATTGTCCCCACTCTCCCTGTTTTCCCTAGTGTCACACCATTTCTCCACACTATTCTTCTCCCGTTCTTCTCTCATTCCTCCTACCTCCTTCTCTCCTCTTTCCTCTTTTTCACCCACTTCTTCCTCCTTCTGCTCCTCATTCTTCCCTGCCATTCTCCATAGCATTTAATCCCCCATCGCTCCCCACATGCTCCCACCATTCTCTCCCACATTCCTCCTCCCATTCCTCTTTCTCCATTTAAAATTCATTTAGTAGTCATAAAGTAAAATGCAGACCAGTAGTAAGGAAAAAATACTGGTTATGAGCTCTTCCTTTAGATTGTGGGATGCTGACAACTTACTGTGTATCTCTCTTGTTCCATGGTTGCCTCTGCAGACGGACATTTTTCGATTATGATTTTAATTACATCAGTACTCATCTGTTCCCTTAAAAAGGGGTTGACAGGAGCAAATACAGGGATCGCTGGGAGACAGCAGTAGCTCTGGGGAGTCTGCCAGTGGAAGTTAATTGCAGATTGGTTAAAAGTCTTGAGAAAAAAGAGGCCTTTAGCACTGACAGTAGTAGTGGCGAAGTGGAAATAGTACTAAAAGCTGATTTTTTCTTGCTACTTACCACTTACTTTGATGAATAGGAGATAGTACTAAAATCTTTTTGTTTTTACTCTGTTTAATCACTGGGTAATAACATAGTGCTGAATAGGAGTGTATCACTTTACATCTCTGTACAGACTTCAGTATCTCAAGTGTCTTGAAATATCAATGAAGCTGGATTAGTCAACATTGTGTAAGGCCCAGTTTGATGACTTTTCATAGTTGCTTCTGACACAGTCTTTTGCCTTCCCTATACTGTAGATCATTAAAATGATGTTGCCAAAGTATTGATGTGGTGTCCTATTTTTTATGAAGATGGGTTATATAATAAATCTTTCATACTACAGCATGAAGCATTCATACTATTTTATATCCGTATTCCATTGTTAATTCAAGTAATTACAAATAGAAAAACTCAGAGGTTTTACAAAGAACTGATCCAACTTTCTACCTCATACTGACTCCTGCTTAGTTAGAGGTTGCATTTGTCCTTTAAAACAGAGAGAACTATGAAAGTAGAACTATTCAAGAATTTTTTTTCAGAGGAACTAGAAGTTAAGCAAAAATTAACCATAGATAAGATATGTTATAGCCTAAAAAGCAATTGTGTGTCATCTTTGTCTCAGGAAAATACTTAGTTTAGTAAGACAGTTAAGACAAAATTATGGAGAAAGTGAATATAAAAAAAAATTTTATATATGGGCAGCCATTTTCACCAGCAGGATTGTTAGAACAGATTTAAACCAGAAAATTCCTCATTATGGAATTACATTTCTTAACTATATGGCTAATAATATGGAAGTCTTACTATTAATTGTTTGCAGAGAAGTTTCTTAAATAGCCCTGTAATTCCCATTTTCTTTCCCCCTTTCGTGTAAACATTGAATAATAAGTTAGTAATCTATGAAAGTGTTTGGTTACATTGTTTTCAAATTACTCCAAGCACTTTTAATCCTCGGCAAATACTGGTGTTTAGAAGTCAGTGTGCTTTCTCAAGCATTTCACATAATTCCTTCAGCGGATTTTTTTAGGTTTTTTTAACTGTTTCTGGCTGCCTGTAACTTTTGCTCAGATTACTTGTTCTTTTGGAAAGGGAGGTATTAGAAAGTCTGACAAACATTTTCTTGATGTGTAGCTTTTCCTCCTTGAAATCCCACTGTCACCTCCCTTTATTGGACAGCACTGGCCGGTGGTGTGTATTGTTGGGAAGGTCCTATTCCTTCCTCACCCTTTTGCAAGATGTGCATGAAAGTCATGCAGCAGCACAGTCTCAGTCCTGACTCAGAATCAAAGAATGACAGAATATTCTGAGTTCAAAGGTGCCCACAAGGATCATCAAAGTCCAGCTCCTGGCCCTGCACAGGACAGCCCAAGAGTCACACCATGTGCCTGAGAGCGTTGCCCAAGCACTTCTTGATCTCTGTCAAGCTTGATGCTGTTCCCGCTTCCTTAGAGAGCCTGTTCAGTGCCCAGCCACTCTCTGGGTGAAGAACCTTCTCCTGATATCGAATCTAAACCCCTCCTCACAGAGTTTCATGCCATTCTCTTGTCACTGATCACCACAGAGATGACATCAGTGTCTGTTTCTCTTGCTTCCTCTCATCAGGAAACTGCAGAACTGCAGTGAGGTCTCCCCTCAGTCTCCTCCAGGCTGAACAGACCAAGTGACCTCAGCCACTCCTCATAAGGCTTCCCCTCAAGGCCCTTCACCATCTTTGTTGCCCTCCTTTAGACACTCTCTAATGGCTTCAGACCCTTCTTGTATTGTGGCACCCAAAACTGCCCCCAGCACTCGAGGTGAGGCCGCCCCAGTGCAGAGCAGAGCGGGACAATCCCCTCCCTTGCTTGGCTGGTGATGCTGTGCCTGATGCACCCCAGGACACGGGTGGCCCTCCTGGCTGCCAGGGCTCTGCTGACTCAGATTCACCTTGTCATAGACCAGGACTCCCAGGTCCCTTTCCATGGCTCTACTCTCCAGCCTCCCATTCCCCAGTCTGTCCATACACCCAGGATTACCCCATCTGAGGAGCAGAATGTGTCACTTTCCCTTGTGAAACTTCAAATGGTTGGTGATTGCCCAGGCCTCTAATTCGTTGAGGTCTCTCTGCAGGCCTCTCTGTCTTCAGAGGGAGTAAACAGCTCCTCCTAATTTTGTATCATCTGCAAACTTACTTAGTATTCCTTCAAGTCCTGCGTCCAAGTCTTTTATGACTTCTCTGAGTCCTTCTTGGATTTAGGGAATTCTGACTCAGGAAAATTCCAAGGGATCCTTGGAGCCAAAGTATATCTGCCAGTACCCCCAGATTACAAGGGGAAAGATATATGGCATTGACAAAAAATTGCAGGGAAAATCATGGTTTATCCACAATAAAGTATGTTTAAGGGTAATTGTTTTTTCTACAATCATGCATCAAGATAATGATCTTTTAAGTAGCATAACCACTAAGGTGGACATTATCTCAGTTGTTTAGAGCAAGGTGCTAATTAACTCCAAGATTGTGGGTTTAAGCCCTGTACAGGCCATTCACTTTAGAGCTGGACTCAAAGATGCATATGAGTCCCTTCCAACTCAGGATATTCTCTGATTCTGTCATTGTTTGTCTTCTAAGATAGAAAATTAAGTTAGAAATGTTAGATAGTTTAGAAATGGAGCTAGCTAGTACATTTTTCCTGAAATGAAGTGTTAACCAGGGTGCCCATTGATTTCCAGCATTATTTAATGTAGACTGATGAACTGAAACAGAAATCAGTCCTTTATGCTTATGTTATTAAGCGTGAAATTGGTTGCATTCTTTCTGGGCAAATTTTCTAAGGACACTTGAACAAGTGGTTCAAGACATCTGTGTTCAACAAGCTTCACTGAACCATGTCATTGTTGAAGTATATTCTGTCATCTGTGATGATTTTCAGTTGTCATTAAATGGATGTTTCAAATGAAGGCAATATACTACTCTAGATCTTTATTCACAGATTGATAAAAACAAATTCACCTTTAATATCCAGCAGTTATCCTTCTGCAGTGCTTTATTCATTCCCAAAGTAACTGCCATTTGAAAATATATTCAAAATATAAGTTTCCTAATCGAGAAAAATAAATAAATCAGTGAACATAAAATTACAGAAAATTTCTGTCTCAAACTCTTGGTTGTTTTCATTTGTATGAGAAAATAAAGTAATATTCGATTTTTAAGCAGTGTAAAAAGGCATCGGTTTCACAGACTGGTTGTCCAAACATCACCCAGGTAAATATGTCTGAAACAATACAATATTGATTGGATCATTCCTTGGTAGAAGACTGAAGAATGTTCTTAGTAAAAAAACAGTTGTGCTAGCTACATGGAAACCCTTTTTCTACCTGATTTTTGCATCCTTCCTCTTACTTTTTCACTCATTTTATGTCAGAATGACCTCTTCTGATTTTTTCATTAGAACTTTGCTTGCTACCTTCCTTTTACATCCATAGATCAGTCTCTACAAGAGTAAACCCAATTTATTAATTTCAAAATTTTCTTTGCCTTTCCTATATTCTCTACTTGAGAATGACAGCTTTTTTAATATTCTTCCTCAAGATAAGAAAAATATTGATTCACTGAGACTCCAAATGTTTGAATTACATGGAAAAGATGCACTGTTATTTAAAAATGTAAATTATTATTTACCCTGTATGCTCTTTATTTCTTCTTTAGAGTGACTTGGAATTCCACTTAAATGGGAACAAACCCTCTCTGTTCTTATCTGTGCAGGGTTGTTCTCTTAATTCATGTTTTCATGCTCTAGAGTTTATGTTAAGGAGCTCTAATACGTATTCCTGGTACAGGTTATTGATATATTAAAACTGTAAAACAGTGCCACCTTCAGTTAAAATAAATTCAGCTAAATATGGATTTTGTGGTGTTAATAAAGGAGTAAATAGATATTCAGATCTGGCTCTGATTATCCATTGACTTGTAAGAGACACCCCTTCCTTTATCACGTGGAGCACACATACTGCTGCCAGTGTTGGAGGTACACTGGTGATAACAACCATGAGTTTTCTGAGTTTCCCTAGAGCAGTCAACACTTCAGCACCTGTGTACAGAGTCAGACTCACAGTGTTTTAAATGGACCTGGAATTAATGCGAGTCTTAATTGATTCAAGAGTCTCTGCTGAAGGCATATCGCAAGGAAGAAGCTCAGGCATTTCTTTCAGATGACAGTAAAACTCCAAATATGAAACTTGGGGTAGACTTACTGCAGGCCCCCTCTCAATATTACACAAGCAATACGTTGAAATACTGCATTAAAAAAAATATGGGCAGCTGTCAGTGCTATTCACAGACTTTCTTAATGTAAAACATGTCATTGTTATTTTCATTATACTCAATTAATGATGGTTGATGTCCATTAAAATTTGACAATTTAGAGGTGTTTTGATGTTTGGCATTAGACTGTAAGTATCACAGAAACTGCCTGTCACAAGGGTAAAGTTTCATCTGTGCATGAGGTTGTCTTGATGGTTGGAGAAAACTCAGTTACCTGTAGTTCTATAGATGCTTGTATAGCAGATAAAACTCCCCCTCTCACCTCCCATGCTCTAGACATAGAGATGATTAAAAAATGCTCTGGAGTCAACAGATGCTTCCAACTGAAAACATGTTATAAGGATCAATTTTGATTCCTGAAAATAGAATCAGATGGGGATTAAATTGAAAAAGAAGTTGCTTCCTGATTGCCCCTTTTCTGCTTATTTGCCCCCAGTAGTTCGATGACATCTATAAGTAAATAAATAGATTAAGATAACCTATAAGTAAGCCTGCAGGCCTCTGGATTAATTTGTGTTTTGTCTTCCTCAAGAAGAATATAGAGCACAATATATGTGAAGAACTACATCTGCAAATTTGACCCCTGTGGGTTTTCATCAGATAAAGGTTTTTTTTGTGCCAGAGAAATAGTTTGGCACCTCAGGTCTGTCAGGCAACTAACATTTCTTTACTGATGTGAATTAAGTCTGCAGTTTTTGTGTTCCTCTGTGTTTTTGCTTCAGTAATACAACAGTAGGATTATCCAAGTCTCTTATATTACTGAATAAAAGTTTGGGAAATAATTTTCAAACATAGCTGGGGAAAAAAAATTCATCACCTTTTAGGAGTGTACCAGAATTATTTGTCAGATTCAGCTGCTCCACATTCTAGCCTCCTGCTTTAAACTCAGACCATCTTTTACTGTTGTTTATAAAAGAATCAAACAGTATTTATTTGACCGAGACTTTTAATGGCCCCTGTCTGAGTTCATAAATATGGAGCGATGAGCAAGAGGCTTTTCCTCTGGAGCAGCTGTTTAAGACTACTCAACGTAACTCCTGCTGTGCTGGTGCTTTGGAGGCTATAGGCAACACTTGCTTTTGCTTCTTTGGGGAGCAAGCATCTGAAAGCAGAATGAAAGAGATTCAAGCCGTGCCCTGGTCCGCTCCAGGCTATGGCTGCAGTGTTGTGTAGAGGGAAACCATGCTGCTACAGCCTAAAGACTGATGCAACTCCCAAGGAATAGTTGGCACAAAGAAATGCTGTGTTTGCTAGTCTTTCTTCCCTTCAGCTATATGGTTAAATGCTATCCTCTAATCCTTTATTAAAAGCAGTGTAAATTCATCATCTCAGTTAAGTAAAGAGGATGTTTTTAAGTCAGTAAAAATATTGCTAACTGGTTTTGGTGTTCCAGTTTGGGTTTTTTTTCTGGAAAAATAGTGTTTGTAAAGAGGTGTTGGGAAGAAAAACAATGAAAAATGGAAATACCTTGCTCTGCTCTAACTTTAATGAAAGAAAGAAGAAATACATGACTTCACAATTATCCAAGGCAGATTTGTAACAAACGTCATTGCTTCTTCTCAGTGTCCTATTTTACAATTCGGTCAGCAGTGGTTTATGTAAATGCATGTTATTAAAGTTAAAAGTGGAGAAAGTGAAGCAACAAAATAAATGTAAGCTTAAATAAAGTGACGACAAACAAAATGTTGATGCCTTTTCCTCTGTCTAGACCCCTGTGTTGAAAGCAGTGTTTTCATAAAACTCAGACAGAATTCATTTCCATACTGAGTGCTTAATAGTTCCTGTCAGAACAAAACAGCTGGGAAACATATGGTATCCATTTCCCTGTATCACTTGGAAAAAATTTCACATGTAAATAAAACCAACATAAAAGTGTAGGCCTTTGAACCTAGAATCTTATACAATACATAAATAAGTCAGTACAGTGCGTTCTTTGTATTGGCCCACTGAGTTACATGCCTTTTGATTATTATTATTTTTATTTCTTCTTCGGAAATGTTTTCTTAAACACTTCCAAAAGTATTAATGTAATTTTCAGACATCCATAACTACTAAGCCCTACCAATCTTTTACTTCAGATATTAATGTTGCACTGAAAGTGTATATATCTGTTTCCTTAAGAAGGTGTTCATGGCAAATTGTGTGTTTTGACCACAAATTAGATTCCACTGATATGCAGCTAGCACATGTTATAAATCTGCTTTGTTTAAACAGTATTCTTGACTTTTAGAATGCATTAACTCTTGATGTACATTGAAAGGGGCACAGTAACAGCCTAAATGCTTTTGTGATTTTAGTGCTGTCCCCCAGCTGAAAATAACAAGAAAGAAAACTCTTTGCCAGAATTCCACTGATTATGTAGATCATAAATATCACCAGCTGGGACTGTGTTGAAGAGTGCAGATTCAGTAGGATTGAGTTCAAGTTCAGTAGGATTAAGAGTTCAGTTGACTTGAGCTCCTTTCCTTCTCCCAAGTCAGATTCAGTGGTCAAACTATCCCGCAGTGCCCTGAAGTGTAGGTGTGCATGGGTGTGGGTGTACATGGGTTATACATATAAGGGATGGAAACTCTGACAGAGAAGGCCAACACAGACAGGAGAAAATCGGAAGGAAACATCGTACCTCAATAAGTAGGCTTAATTTTTAGACCAGAGAATCACAAAATTGTTTAGGTTGACAGTGTCCACTTAAGATCATCTAGTTCACTGACTGTGCTTAAGCAGGGGTGGCTAGAGCAGGTTTAGCCAGGTCTTTGTCCAGATGAATTCTGAGTATCTCTAAGGATGCAGATATCACAAAATTTCTGGGCAACTGTGCCAGTGTTTGACCAGCCTCAGAATTAAAAAAGTGTTTTCTTGTGTTCAGATAGAATTTCTTATATTTTACTTTGTGCTGGTTGTCTCTTGTCCTGTAATGGAGAAGAGCCTTGTTACCTGTTCTTAATTATGAGATTCCTCCTGACCCTTTCCTTCCCCAAGCTGAACAGTTCCAGGTCTCAGTTGCTGATCATGAATTTCTAGTTCTTGTTAGAAAAATCCGTCTTCCAGAGGAAACACGTCTTAAAAACTGAGTTGTTGTTACTGGTGTTAAAACAAATCCACTAAAAAGTTTTGACTAACTCTTTTGTTGCCCTCACAGAAATTCATCCTACTCTTATGATGCCTCTCAATGCAGAGCAGAGTGCAAACTGAAATACGTTGGACAGGACCACTGTAAATGCCAGTAGGCTATTGTGCACAGAATGGGTCAGGTTGGAAGGAACCACAGTGGCTCAGCTGGTCCAACCTCCCTGCTCAAGCAGGGCCATCCCAGAGCACATGGCACAGGATTGTGTCCAGGTGGTTCTTGAATATCTACAGTGAAGGAGACTCCACAAGCTCTCCGGGCACTCTCTGGGCAACCTGTTCCAGTGCTCAGTCACCCGCACAGTAAGGAAGTTCTTCCTCATGTTCGGGTGGAGCTTCCCGTGCCTCAGTTTTTGCCTATTGCCTCTCCTTCTATTGCTGGGCACTGCTGAGCAGAGCCTGGTCCGTCCTCTGGACACCGTCCCTTCACATACTCATAGACATTGATGAGGTTCTGCCTCAGTTGTCTCTTCTCGAGGCTGAACAGGCCCAGCTCCCTCAGCCTTTCCTGGTAAGAGAGATGGTCCTGTCCCTTAATAGTAACAGCTCTCTGTTGGACCCATTCCAGGAGCTCCATGTCTCTCTTGTACTGAGGAGCCCAGAACTGGACACAGCACTCCAGATGTGGCCTCATCTGGGCCAAGTAAAGGGGGAGGATCACCTCTAGATCTCTGCTGGCAGTGCTCTTCATAATGCAACTCAGGATACCATCGGCCTTCTTGGGCAAAAGCACACATTGTTGGCTCATGGGTGACTTGTGTTGTTGGTTAGAACTTGATTAGAACTAATTATTTGTAACTATTACAATACACATCCTTGAAGAAAGTTTCTTTTCAAGAATGTCAGATTCTTCAGTTTTGATAGAGATGCTGTTAAATATGTTAAATGCAGCGTGATATCATATAATTCTTGTTCCCAGTTCTTGGCCAGGTATATCTTTAAAGCATGCTATCATGTCACATGTCAGGTAGCACTCACTGCTAAATCAAATTCCTCTGTTTCTCTAGTTTCCAGCAGCAGCTGGAACTGTGGGGTCTCAACTCTTCTTGGAAATGCACAGAAACCAACAGGAATTGCAGATGTGTGCAATAAATTCAGACCAGTGAAGAGGGTTTCCCCGTTAAAGCACCAGCCAGAAAGCTCTGAGAACAATGAAAGTGATGACCAGAAGAACCAGAAGGGAGAATACCAGAAAGGCAGTGATTCTCAGTCTGCACCTCCAAATGATGACCAGAGTCCAGGAGAAGGAGAGAGCCTTAAAAGCAAAAGCACCGAGCCTGCTGTTCTGCTTGGGGAGCTGGAGCACTATGACCTCGATATGGATGAAATTTTGGATGTGCCTTACATTAAATCAAGTCAGCAACCTGTTCCTTTTACTAAGGTAGCTCCTGAGAAAAAACTTTTGAGTGTGTGTTCAACCGTGAATGGTCTAAGTGGCAAGAGCTGTCCTGCAGGGAGCACGGAGAGCTCGCCTGCTGGCGGGACGCAGTTCTGTGTGCTGTCTCCTGTGAAAGGCGCTCAGCTGAGAAAAACGCAGCCCATTGTCCTTGAGCAGCACAAGCATTCAGCAGAAGAATTGGAGCTTTCCCAGCCTTTAGTTAAGTGTAGCTCAGCCCATGAATCTGAAGCCCAAGGCAAGGGCTTCCTCAGCAGGACACTTGTTGATCCTCATGCTCACAAAGCTGAGAAGACTATGCCGAACTGCCACCGGAGGACTTTCCACCTGCAGGCGGCAGTGGCAGAAAGCAAGCAGCTAGAGGAACTGAGTATGAACTGGAGCGGAGCAGGGGGCCCAGAAGAGAGGAGCGAAGAGGTGAAAAAAATTAAGAGCATCTTAAACATTGTAAAGGAAGGCCAAATCTCTTTACTGGTAAGTATCATCTTTTTCATAAAAAACATAGAATAAAAGTGATCTGTGGTGTGGTTTATTAAGCCAGCTAAGCTGATGAAGTTCATATTTTGAACCACTGCCCTTTTTATCTTGCAGATAAATTTATCTTGTAGATAATTTCCTTAGAAATTAAGTGTATGGGCTTCCAAATGGAAAGCATTAATATTTAAATAAAATATGTAGCAAAACCAAGATACTAGTTTTATGTCTGCATGGCCAAGATTGCTGTTTTATGCAGTACATTGAAATTATAAAGAAGGCAGACATTGTAACTAATAGGATCACTTAAATATCAAATTTAAATCCTAACTGAGTTCTGCCTTTCACGTTTGTGGGTCACTTTGTTCAATTTTTTCTGGTTTACCACTGTTGTTGTGTAGAGGTCGATGATGGGAACAGAGAGGCTTCTGTTGTATTCTGATTATTATTCAAGAGTGTTTATGCTGTGTTGTTGCAGCAACATTCTCAGGCAGGAGCTTTCTCTAAAGCCTCATTGGCCTCTGACCCATATGAAGTTTTTTTAGTAAATTCTAGCACTGTGATCAGGCACTATCAATGATGGTTTCCAAAGTAACTGGTTGCAAGTTAGCACAATGATGCAGAGCATGTGATCTCCACACGGAACAGCTGGTGAAGGCAGAGGGTATGTATAAAAACTGTTTTTGTTAGATTTTTGTTTAGCTTCTCTGTTTACCAGTCTAGCTCAAGCACAAAGGCATGCTATTAACATAGAAGCAAGAGCAAAGGAAGGCATTCAAATCTAGACAGAGGCAGAAGAGAATATTAGATTGCTCATTAAGAAATATAAGCAAGTTAAATTCATCCTGAAATAGGAAATGGGGTGAAAAAGAGGACATCATAGGTAAGAAAATACATATTTTTTCCAAACTGGTTGAAACCTCTTCACGAAGTACACTCATGGAACAATACTCTGGTGAGACTGCATAACTCTAGGAACTAATAGTTCCTAGAGCAATAACTAATTGCTACTCCTTGACTCATACTTCTATCTTCAGTTTTCCTTTTGGAGTTTCTCAATCCAATTGTTTTGTCTTTAATTTAGAATTGGGCAGAAATAATGTATTACATCATGGTGGTGTAGAACTTCGAGCAAATGTCTCAACAGATTTTTTCATGGAAACAAGCTATCACATTAAAGTCTTCCATCATGTGCTTTAACTACATTTTAAATGGTGCTTAACAGAAGCTACCACTTTTGTGATGAGAAAAATTATCCAGGAATGTCTTTCAGAAGTCATGGTTCTCTTCAATTACTCATCAATATAATGCCAAAAAAAAAAAAAAAAGAGGGCAGAGAAAACTCAAATAGACAGAAATTATTAAAATGTGGGTAGTTTTGCAGCTGCTCCGTTGATAAGACCTAGTGCAAAGACTTAAAGCCACTCAAGATCTTGCACTGTTGCATGACAATTGCATGAGAAGGAAACCACAGTCGATCAAGCCAGTGAACATCCCACTTCTGTCCTTATGCTAATAGTACCCAGGTTCTATACCGTGAAGTGAAAACCTTCGTATTTTGACTTATAAAAGAACATGACTGTTGGGAAACCTTGTGTTTGGCTTGTGCCTTGGGCTGTGAGGATAAATGTATCTTTTTATCCTTAGTTGTAACTAACATACGGCTTTTTTTAACAGCCACATTTAGCAGCAGATAATCTGGATAAGATCCATGATGAATGTGACAACAATCTGTTGCATGTAGCAGCATCAAAGGGACATGCAGAATGCCTGCAGCATCTCACTTCTTTGATGGGTGAAGACTGTTTGAATGAGCGAAACATTGAGCAGCTGACTCCAGCTGGATTAGCAATAAAGGTAACACGCCCTTTCTCTACTGTAATGTGACGTAAAGGTCATTTAGTTTCCTCCTGCGATGGCAGAAAGAAATGCATCCAGCAGGGTGTTATTTTTCAAGCTTTTTAAGTGAGGAAGAAAAAATCCCTGTTGGCTGGTACTACTTAAGCAAAGTAAAATGGATTACTATGCAAGATGTAATATCCACTGTATAACACTGACAATTTTTACATTGTTGTCAAAGCATATATATTCATTTTTAAATCAGTCTACTGACTCTAAAGACTATTTGTTATATTTTAAGCAGCTTTCACTTAACTTGGATTCAGTTGTTTCTTTAGGGAGCATAACAGTTTCTTGATTTTTTACAAATAATGGTATAATCTTGTAAGACAAGTGTGAGAACAAGTTTACAAAGCATAATGGCACCTGGAGGTGAAAATTCCCAGTTGTCTAAAGCAGTTGCATCCAAGTTAAAATGCACATGTTGTGGAACAACCTGTTAAAATCTGAAAAAAATTATTGTCCAAGTTTTCAGGAAAACTTAATATGTAGGAAAATATGAAAATTCATGCTGTTACTACACTAAAATAAAAGGGCAGAAACGCTAATGATTCAGCCATAGCAATTCTGGTTCTTTAGTACGTGAGACTGAATGGTTGAATGCCACTCCTTTTATCCTCTAAACACCTTACAAACAAAGAAGGGAAGGGGTGAAATACAATGCAGGAGTTTCTGTTTCTTTGGGGAGTTTATTGTTATTTGCTTCCTGGGAAAAATTTAGAAAGTGAGAAAAGAATGGTGGATTCCAACCTGCAGTTCTGTATATTTGAGGCATCATTTCAATGAGCTAGAGCCCTAGTGCAGGTGGCAGGGTTGGGTTTTTTGATTTTTCTGGGTCAAGCCATATGAATAGAAAATTAAACTGATACCTAGTTGTACTAATGAAATGCTCCGATATCTTGGCCCATGTCAAACTGTTTTGTTACAGTGTGCCAATTTAAAGTCCTACAGAATTTTAGCAATTCTTCTTTCTTGTTTTTTCAAGGTAGGTATATAATATGTTTTTAAGCCAATAAATTCTGATACTTACTGCTTTTGTGTAAAATAGGTGCACACCCCATATAGTACAACATTATGGGAATTACAGTGATATAAAGGAAGAACAAGAAAAATAAGTATCATTGTATCAGTGTTGAAAACCACTATGGAAGTAAGGATCAAGAGCCACAAAATTTAGTTGTGCCAGATTACTTAAAGGCTCTTAAAGGACTTTGCACTGACCCAGGACAAGTCCAGTCATGCAGGTCATCATTAGACACTTGTGCTGGAACACCCTCACTAGCAGGAAGAACTCCATCACATTTACAGTCTCTTCTGTGAATGACAAAGTATGCTGAAGTATTGTTGAAAGTAAAGGATTGTTAAATCAGCCAGCCTTTCTGCAGAAAAAGACAAAAGGTTTTATTGTCTTATTGTTTAAATTTTTAATCAAACCGGAAATTTTTGATAGTTCTGATAAGCTTTTTGCTCTCTAGTAGATGTGTTTAGAATGGAAACAGCTGGAATTTAGACTTTTTTTTTTGCTTGTTTAGAATGGTCAGCTGGAGTGTGTTCGATGGATGGTGAGCGAAACAGAAGCTATTGCAGAACTCAGTTGCTCAAAAGACCACCCAAGCCTTATTCATTATGCAGGTTGCTATGGCCAGGTATGACCTTCTTTTACATTTTCAAATAGATTACTCAGATGCTTATACAAGAATTTAAATTAAAGCATATGTGTCATTTTATGGCTTCTAATTACAGGTGTTCTGAATTAGTTCAAATATAGCAAAATTTTTTCCAACCTAATCTGTGTATTTTTTTTCAGCATTTTCCCTCTAAAGTTGTTTGTTTGTTTTTTGGTTGGTTGGGGTTTTTTTATAAGCTTTGAGTAATGGCAAGGAGAAGATTAGCTGGCATATTTGGCCAACCAGTAAATCCCAAGAACACCTGCAGTGATTAGCTGTCATCTAGAGGACTCATAGGACGCATCAGAAGAGCAATAAAATTTTACAGTTTAATAATTCATTGTATTGGCAGTTAAGTATGGTGGAACTTGAACATCATCCGCCTAGCTTTAGCCGCTTTCATTGAAAACTACATACAGAAATATGTCATAGATTCACGGAATATTCTGAGTTGGAAGGGACCACAAGGATCATCAAGTCCAACTCTTAAATGGCCCATATGGGGGTTGATCCCACAGGCTTGGTGTTATTGGTACCATGCTCTACCCAGCTGAGCTAATTGTAAATCAATCGTGTTTCACATCTAAAGTGTCTGTTATCATAACAGCGAGACCCCGCTGAAGTACAGAATTCTAGTGCTTGGCTAATATCTGGAGGATCATATATGCCTCTTAATTACACTGCATTCTCTTCCCACAACATCTGCTTTTTCCTAAGTAGACCTTGCAATAACCCCTCTTCAAGGGACCTTCTCCAGGATCTACTATGGAAGGAATAGTGAACAGTTATTCTTCCCTAATCTCTTTGGCAGATGGACCATTTTATCCCACAGTTTCTTCGACAGACATTAAAGATAAATTATAGAGTTGCAGTATCATAGAATGGTTTGGGTTGGAAAGGACCTTAAAGATCATCTAGTTCCAACCCCACAGACATTGGCAGGGACACCAAACCTCACTGATTTTGTGCTAATGCTTTTGACTCCTGTTAAGAGAGAACAAACAAAATATGACCACTAAGAAAATAATTCTTTGCTGTGTAAGTGTGGTTGTCTTATTCAATGCCATACAGTTATTGTGGCATATTTCTACTGCTAACTGCTTCTGTCCAAGCATGTACTGTAGGGGAAAGGAGAGTCAGGTTTGGAAGGTTATGGAGCTGGAAGTCTACCCTTTCTCCTGCTGTTTCCACAGGCACACAGACACCCTTGTTTTCATGCTGTGCAAAGACCTCCTTTTTTTGCACTTACCTACTATGAAAATGTTACTGGTGTGAGATAGGACTCTGCTGGATACTCAGATTGATGGTGTTAGCAAGTTAGTTGTAAACCCAGCACAGAGGATAGGGAATATGTGAACCAGACCAAAGCTGCATTAGAGAAAAGAGTGTTTGCTACTGGGAAGAAAAAGTTTGGAAGAGAAAGCTGCATGTGAACTTAAATTCATATCTTCACTTGATTAACCTAATTTTGTCCTCGTCTCTAAAGATATTTATATAAACTAAAGCCAATGAAGCTTTGGGGTTTTTTCAGTGAGCTATGTTATCTACTGCCAGAAACAGATCTGGCACACTTTATCTAGATTCTTTTCAGAGCAGAACAGAAGCTCTACCACTTAAGAAACACCAGCTACAATCAGCCACCCATGAAATTTGCAAAGGTGATATATAAATTGCTGCCAAATATTCTTGGTTAGCTGAATGCCGAAGAAAGTTCATATGTGATGTCAGTTGTCTTTTTTTTATGATCCATAAACAACCTGCAAACATGAGAGAATGTTGAGGCTGAAGGGGTGCCAGACTATCTTGCCCAAGTGTGTTAAGAAAAAAAAAACTTTGAGAAATTTAAATGCTTACTTGGCGCTGTCCTTGAAGCTTTAATTTATTTTACCATTACTTATACGAGAGATAATCCATGTAAACACTGGTCTTGGCAGAATTACAAGAGTAATATTTTTACAAGGAAGACCTGTTATTGAATCCTTTTCTAAAAGAGTCAGTCCATCCATTGTGTCCCCAGGCATTAGACATGCGCACCATATATTTCTTCAAGAACTGTAATTTAAAATGGGCAACAGAAGGGAGTTCATAGCAAAGTTCCTATGTTAAAGGTCATCAAACTAGAGTCATGGCCTGTCTCTAGGGACATGTCAGCAACATTATATTTTTCCAATGAGAGGGGGACCACATAAGTTAATCTTATTGAAGAGAACAAAAGCTGAAGGTCAACCTGTAGTCTGGTTAGCATACCTCCTAACAAGGGTTTCTTTAAGCATGAGATTATGCAAGAGAAACCATCATGGTTAGCAGGCCTCTTCACACTGGGCATAAGTCATGAGTACAGGGCATGCCAGCTGTGCCTGGCCCAGTCACCATGTCACAGCAAGATGGTGGTGCAGCCCTAGGTGCACATCGTCCTAGGCACACATCATCCTAGGCCTGACTAAGAGCTTCACCGGGCTGGAAAGGCTTTCCAACCGGGATGTTGTGGTAGTACGGACTGCACAGGTAAGAGGCAGAGGGTGGGGAATGCCAAGGGTTTGTGGTTTCTGAACTCCAGAGAATACGGGGGGACTTTGTGGAACCACCCTAAAGCATGACTGAGGACCTAGAAGTGATCCTGTACACATCCTGCTGGTGATACAGTTCTAGAGAGCACACTGGGAAAAAGTGTATGACATTCAGATATGAGGATACCTAACAAAACACCTTTATTTACACCTCGGGATATTTGCCTTTACGAGAGTAGTGTGTTGTTTTCACTTAGTCCTACTCCTCTACTTAGAAGGGATACTGGGAAGGCCTGTTTATTTAATTAATATCAAGTGGTGGGGCTAGGATTAGCTGTAGAGTCATTACTCTTCAGCATGCTAGATCTTCCCTTTGTAGGCCATGTAATGATGTAAATGGTCCGTGTTAGTTGTACTTCCTTCTCCGAAAGTCATCTGATGGAACCAAAGTCAGTAGCCTGTCCCAAATTTTACCGAAGTCTTTTTATAAAGAGGTTGAATTATTGTAGGTCTAGAATATGCCAAATGGATGTTAATAACTGCTAGAGCATTTTAAGATCATTGTAGGTCTTTAAAGTAACAGATATACTGAATAGATTATCAATATTTATAATTTCCTATTACATTAAAAAAGTGATTATTTTTCGTTATCTTCATCTGATGAATTTCCTTACTATCTTTCATTTTGCCTGAATAAACTGAGTTGAAGACTATGAATCTATTCCTGAAAACATTTTTCTTGCAAATACGTTGAGTGTTAATAAAGTGATAAGTAGTGTATTTTTATGTATGATGGTTTTGTTTTCCCTGGTTTTAAGTGAAAAAAAATAGTTGTTTTCTTGGGGTTTTTTGGTCAAGGATAAATTTGTTGAAACACCAACTGTTTGAGTAGAACTATGACTTTGTGCCTGTGATCATTTGGTGCACAGATAGTCCTAAGTACAGATGATTAAATAGAGCCACCCAGTCACTTGACTTCCTTGTTGATAAGATAAATGACTAGAAAGCGTAATTTGCTCCATGCTGATTATGATAATAAAATTACAGAACATGCTTAGCATTCTGGTACCTATTATGTTCCAAAGAAATATGTGATTTCAAAGCTATAGTTGTCTTCCAATTCTGCAGATAAGTTTTGCTAAAATATTTTTCTTTTCATTATTAAAACATAGGGGCAATTCATTGGAGTAGTATAATCCTTCTTCATTGCTGGCCAACACCACCAACATATTGAGAATTTGCTCAAAAGAATTTTTGAAGGGATATGTGATCTGAAGTCATCTCTCCATGCTGGCTGTCAGCTGTATTGGGCAGTCAGCCAAGGAGAAGTCAAAATACCTATGTCTTCACCCTGTAATAAGAACAAAATTGCTGCTAAAGTGAAGATATGAAGAAGATAAGTATCAGACAGAGTAGCCCTCTGAAGGACTTAGCAGAGACCCAGATGCTCGAATGGGCAGAATCATCTGGAGTAGCTCTAGAAGAGTCTAACAATCCCTGTCCTTTTCATTGAGATAAAAATTTCTGTGGTACTTTTACACAAAAAATACAGGTTTATATCCAACTTCTTTAGAATTTTCTTTCTTCATGTTTATTCCTACACTTTTCTATGTAATTAATGCTCAGAGTCCTCTCTGTGCTTTCAACACTGTCTTATTTAGGTATACTTTAGTTTTCCACATTACTGGAAAGCTACTGAGATGGTGCAGGTTAAGTCTGTGGATCAGTGTTTGCCTCAGCAACACTAGAATCCACACTAGAATGCCCCTTTGAACTGGAGCTCTGAGACAATACAACATGATATGTGATAGATATCAATGCAAGATATTAAAAAATACATGTTTAAATAAAAAAGTTTTAAGCTAGGAAGTAATTTAGTCTTTTCATCTATTCAGACAGAAAAACTAGGAAAGCAGCTGTAGTCAGCTACTCTTTATTGGACCCCACTTTTCTATGTAATCTATAGATTTATTCTAGATTTTCAATATGTATCATATTCAGTAGGGCAAAATGAAATTTAATCTGGAGAGGCATGGGAAGTTCCTAGAGATAAGAAATTTATTCCAAATAAACTTGCTTGAGAAAATAAGAAATCAAAAAAGCTTAGTGCACATATATAACTCTCCATTGTTACAAAAGAATACCCAAATAAGTGTGTATTGTACCTACATACACACACAAAATGTGATGTTAAAAAAAATAAGTTTCTACCTCAGTTTTAGCTTCCAGACTTTCAGTGACAAGTTTTTGCAGTCCGAGTCTCCCAATCCTTCCTAAAATGCAGGACATACAAATGGTCCATGAGTCAGTACACTGAGATCTTAGGGTAGCATTATTTTCTGGTTTTAGTTGTGTTGCTTCTTCTTTAGCACAACCTTCCAGAGATGGGGAATGATTATAGATCTGAAGAATCTAGCTGCTCAGTGCTGTGATCTGAGCATAATCATGTTTTAATTTGCCAGAGAGGCTTGTGAAGTTAGACCAAATTTCGCAACCTGATTTTCAGATTGATATATGGGTTGTTCTGCCTCAGGTTTCATCACTGACCAAGAGGCACGCATGATTTTTATGTAGAATTTCTCAGAATGTGTCACTCGTATTTTTCCTATTATGTCTTTTTATAAAATAAAGTATTTCAGCTTTTTCCCTTGGAGGGAAGAAAGAAACCCAAAACCCCCTAAAAGCCAAACCAGACTCCCATGATGCACTAAGTCCTACAAAGTTAAGAGAGACTGAAAACAAGGAATTATTGTATAATATTAGTAACAGATGACAGTACCAGTATTCCTCTAGTATATTTAGCTTTTCATTATTTCTTATCTTTTGTGACATTTCTTTGCCCCTAGGAGAAAATCCTTCTGTGGCTTCTTCAGTTTATGCAAGAACAAGGGATTTCACTGGATGAAGTTGACCAGGATGGAAATACTGCTGTTCACATAGCTGCTCAGCATGGTTATCTAGGATGCATACAGGTAGAGTGATAGCTATAGCAGAAACCTCTAAACTTCAAGCTTGAATGACAAAAAAAATTATTATGGGAAATCTAAGTGGGAATAATTATTGATACATTAAAATATATCAGAAGGAAGAACTTCAAACAAGTAGGAATCAGACTGAAATAGTGAAAAGCTCTGGGTTTTTGGTTCTATTCTCAGTTATGCTGTTGTGAGCCTAAACTAACTTGTATTGCAAGATGAAAGCGTGATTATATTGTTTATACATAAGCAGCTAGTGTGTATGTTTTTCTGTTACGAAAGGGCAGCCAGTGCAGATATGCATACTTTTCGTATTACTCTGATCATTTTCCTTCTGTTTCTTTTTCCACTGAGTAGCTGTAGCTCTCCAGCTTAGGGGAACTATAAAAGATAGGTTTGTTGAAGCATTTACACCTTGAGTAAACCATCCTTTTCAGACTTGCCATCCTGGAATGAATCTGTGCTATACAATGAAGAGTGGTGCTGATTTCTAACTAATTCTTGGTGAATCATCTTGGCCACTGAAAACAATATAGTTCTGTTATATAGAGGTGCTAACAAAGGTAATTTGTCCAGCTGAGAAGGCTTACACATCTACAGTATTTACGGGAGCCAGATCTGAATAAACCAGTTTGGATACTTTTGTCCAGTACCTGTGTTCAATGCAGACATACCAAAAGAGTCATGGAATTTGGCTGGATGGCTGGTCATAGAGTCACAGAGTCATAGAACCATTAAGGTTGGAAAAAACCTCAAAGATCATCAAGTCTGACCAAGCTAGCACCGCCGCCATGCTCATCGTTAAGCCATGTCTTCAAATGCCACATCCACACTACTTTTGAACACTTCCAGGGACAGTAACTCCACCACTTCAATGGTCAGTCTGTTCCAGCGCTTAACAACCCTTTCTGTGAAAATTTCTGTCCTAATATCTGTTCTAAACCACCCCTGGCACAACTTGAGGCCACTTCCCCTCAGCCTGTTAATTTGTTACCTGGGAGAAGAGGTCAATCCCCACCTGGCTACAACCTCTGATCAGGTAGTTGTAGATAGCAATGTCCCCCCTCAATGTCCTTTTCTCCAGGCTAAACAACCCCAGCTCCCTCAACCTCACAGGGCTTGTCCTCCAGACCCTTCCCCAGCTCTGTTGCCCTTCTCTGGATTTGCTCCACCACCTCAATGTCTTCCTTGTCATGAGGGGAGCAGAACTGGTCACAGGGCTTAAGGTGTGGCCTCACCAATGCCCACTGGCCATACTGTTGCTGATAAAGGCCAGGATGCCATTGGCCTTCTTGGCCACCTGGGCACACACTGACTCATGTTCAGTTGCTGTCAACCAGCACCCGCAGGTCCTTTTATGCCAGGCAGCTTCCCAGCCACTCTGCTCCAAGCCTGTTGTGCTGCTTGGGGTGATCCAAGTGCAGTTGAATCTCATCTAGTTGGCCTCAGCCTTTCAGTCCAGTCTGTGGAGATCCCTCTGCAGAGCTTTCCTGCCCTCCAGTAGCTCAACACTCCCACCCAGCTAGCTGTAGTCTGTGAACTCACTGATAGTGCACTTGATCCCTTTGTCCGTGTTGTTGATTACGTTAAACAGGACTGGCCCCAACACTGAGCCCTGGGGAGCACCAGCAATGATGAGCCACAATCTGGATGTAAATACACTCACCACAACTATCAGAGCTCTGCCATCCAGCCAGTTTTTCACTCAGTGAAAAGTACATCCACACCATAGGCAGCCAGTTTCTCCAGAAGAATACTTTGGGAAACTGTGTCAAAGGCTTTACTAAAATCTAGGTAAACACATCCACAGCCTTTTCCTCATCCACTAGGCAGGTCACTTTGTCATAGAATGAGATCAGGTTGCTCAAGCAGAACCTGCCTTTCATAAAGCCATGCTGTGGGTGAGATGCCCTGGTTGGCCTGTACTTGTTGCATGAGGATAGTCAAGATGATCTCCTGTATGAACTTGCCTGGCACTGAGATCAGGCTGACAGGCCTGTTCTTCCCTCGATCCTTCTTCAAACCCTTGTTACAGATGGGTGCCAAATTTGGTAACTTCAGTTGCTGGAACCTGCCTGGTTGATAAGCGCTTCTGGTAACTTATTGAAGG
The DNA here is from genome assembly GCA_013398115.1 of Falcunculus frontatus. Taxonomy (NCBI): domain Eukaryota; kingdom Metazoa; phylum Chordata; class Aves; order Passeriformes; genus Falcunculus; species Falcunculus frontatus. The sequence goes on along the minus strand of VZRV01008493.1, from coordinate 771,220 downwards.
TGAAGCAACTTAACTTTATTTTAATTGCAGATGTACCCTCTGCCCATCAAATTTGCTAGAACCATTAGTATAGTCACAAGAGTACATTCCAGTGTTTGTGTTGTCGGCACTTTGAGCAAAAGCTGTTTGGAGAAGAAATAATAATAAAATTATTCCAGGAAATTGCAGAGAGGTATTTGATAAACAAACTAGTCATTGGAGAAGAACAGATAAAAGAATAAAAAACCTCTTGGCAGAAAGGCAAGAAATAAAAATTAAAGTGATTAAGTCAAGTTAGGGAGGAAAACATGTCTAAGAAGGAGCGGTAATTCTCAAAGGACTCAGATATGTATCAGTAAACATTTTATTCCTGTTGCCACACATGAACTGATCCACGTCACCTTTCAGGTCATTGCAAATACAGAACATTTTTATTAGTCCAGCCCTAAAAGAAATACTGCTAGTGAATTTTCATTAGCTAACCTCTTCAGAGAGCTAAATATATTTGTGCACATTGTTACGTTGGATCTACAGCTGCAGAGCTGCTTACTATTATTATTATTATTATTATTATTATTATTATTATTATTATTATTATTATTATTACCTATTTATATATTTGGTCACCAAGAAAACATAACTCCGTAAAAGCCAGTTTGAGAGTATTACATAATAAAAAAAGAAAAACAGTTTGAGCTGAATGAATAGGCTTGAAGACAGTCAAATAGATTTGGAGAACATGACCATCTCTGCATTTTTTTGTTGAGGGGACATGTCTTTTTTTAAAAGATGCGAGGAATGGACCCTGTAGAAACTCATACGAGAATAAAATAAACAAACCATCACATCCAAACCACCACTGAATCTAGTGGGTTTATTATTGTGTTGTAGCCAATTGCTGTGATCATTTGGAAGAAAATGGATAGAAGAAATGTTTAGGATTTAGTGGTGGGGAACACTGTTGTGATAGTGGGTGTGCTTAGGGTTGCTATGGAGTGTGTGTTTAGGGTTGCTATCTCAACAGTGCCTCATCAAGATGTGCAATTGAAAGAGAAATGAATGTAGATGATTTTGAACAGAGTGGTGACATCTGCAGGCTGTTTTCATGGATTAAACTAAACAACAAAGACCTAGCCCTGCTTTCCCTGTGAAAAATTAACCTTAATAAATGGCTTAGAACTCTCAAGATTATTTTATTTTAGGTCAATGTGCAATTCAACAAGTGCTTTCTGTCAAAGTGAGGCCATGAGAAATAAGTCATGAAAATATCTAGTGATGATAAAAATACACAGTGTTAGTAATATCACTTCACTAGCACCTCACAGTCTTAAGCGTAGTTGATATTTTGTTGTGCTGTGAAACAAAATAAGCCCTGTGCCCAGTAAGCTTGTAGTCTACTTTAAAATAATGTACAGTGAATAATTTGGTAAGAAGAAAGAAGTGATAAAGGAAACAGGGAAACTATAAGCAGCAGCATAAAAAATGAAGAATGACAGGCTGTCAGTGATTTCCTGGCCCTCTTATTCACTATGTTTATGAGCAGATGATGCTCCTATCATGTTTCAAACTATATGATTACTTTCTGCAAGGTCATAACTCTCCTCTGGTTTCTTTCTTGACAAATTAAGCCCAATCTATTGATATGAGATGCAGTGCAAGAGTTCATAACTTTCCTTTCTGTATGGTTTTAACAGATCAGACAGACCACCCATTCCACTTCTCTGTCAGCAGATGTAGAGGTCTCTGTGTCTGCTGTTTGTGGTCAGCAAAGCCACTCCAATCCTCAGTGGTTTACCAGCTCTGCTTGGATGAGTCAGCCAAGAGCTCAGCCGAGCAATTCCTCTTTGGCATGTGTGTGCATAGTTAATGATGCTGTAGTTTCCGGGTGCATAGGATCACAAGTTTTCCAGGGGGCTCGTATCAATGTGTGTCAAAGCATTGCTGAGAATATTTAGGTCCTATTTTACCTACTCCAGTAATGCAAAGAGCTCCTAACACTGATTATCACAAACAGATCATAAAGAGGGAAGATGTGGTCTCAAATCTTGCTGCGATTATTGGATGTCTTGAGATTGGCCTGACAGAATTTCTTTTGCACATAGAACACTATTTATTCTAGTCTCAGAATAACTTGAATGTCATGCTTCCAACCTGCATAGTTCTGCAGCAGCAAGCTAGGGTTCTCTGCTGATACTGTGAGTAACACAGGGGTATACATCAGAGTATAAGATATTATTTTTCTTAAAGACTAAAAGGTGACACATATTTCAGTATGTCTTCAAAAGAAAATAGTGACTAACCAAGCAAGTGCAAAGCAATGAGTCTTCTCTCAGCATTAAAAAACCACAGTGACCTAATCCCCAAAAAATTCCAACTAGATTGATGAAGTCATTGTACCGTTATTTATCTGTAATAATAAATTTATGCCTGTCTCACCTAAAGTATCTGCCCTATCTTTCATATCTAAGCCTTACTTAGCTAAGGAATCAGAACGCTGAGGCTGCCCTATTGAGTGTTTTAAACATAGGGATTCTGCTGTGGTAGAAAATGGAGAGAAAAACCACAAAAGGAGTCAGCAAAGACATTCTTAAAATGAGATTCTAAAGGTATGTCGCAATATCTTGCAGTATGGAGATCCCAAGAACAGACCTGGTAAGCCATTACAGCTCATCACCACCCACTATAAACTGGCTAGCAATGTGTTCATGCTGCTCTGGATCCTGATGTTATCTAGAACAGATGTCCTGTGTCTTCTTTTCTAGGTCTGCCATGTGTAAAGTTACCACAATGTTCTGTAATGCACAGGGAGATACATCTGCAAAAGTTTATTATTGTGGTGCAGGAGAGAATCAATAGGTGGCCAAATGGAAGTCCTGTTTTCATTTGGTTCTCCCATCCACTGTATGAATGCTACAAGTGATGCTATGCTGTGCAAATGAATGAACAGAAAACAAATTAATTGAGTAGAACTTTAGGGGGAGTGGAAGGAATAATATATAAAATACAGTCTTTTAAAAGCTCTTCTGAACTGCAGCTCACTCTTCCATGTTATTGTTGCACCTGAGTGGTAGATTTTATTGGTATGTGGTTTGAATTCAAGCTGCATACAGATTTGTCAGTGATTGAATTTTAAAAATGACTGGCTTAGGCTAACATTTTTCAAGCATTTTATTCAGGAGTGCTTTTTGTCCAAGCGTTCTTGTACTGATCAGAAGTCACAGCATAGGCTTAGAGATGTCACTGTTCCCTTTTATGTTTTTACAGACATTGGTTGAATATGGAGCAAATGTCACCACGCAAAACCATGTGGGAGAGAAACCTTCACAAAGTGCTGAGCGACACGGGCACACCATGTGTTCCCGCTACTTAGTAGTTGTGGAGACGTGTATGTCACTGGCCTCTCAGGTTGTCAAGCTGACAAAGCAGCTGAAGGAGTAAGTGTTTCATTGTTAGCAAGAGGGATTGATCTTAAAACAATACCCTAGTTCATCTTCAGTTTATTAGCAGTGTCCATTTTCTTCTTCATATATATGGCATTTTAAAGTCGTATTTCTACCTTATTTCTCCTCTCTTTCCTGCTCTGAAGTATTTGCCCCTACACCTTTAGCAGCTCAGTTTTTCAGCTGTTCTTTTTGTGGCAGTTTGCTGTGAACATACATGAAGGGAGTGGCAGCTGAAAAGGGTATGTATGAAGCAATCCAGTCCCTTTTCCCTTTGCATATCTTGCAGTCACATCATTACAGATCATTGTTTCTGTTCATGCAGCATGCTTTTATATACAGTGAGTGGCTCTTCCCATTTACAGTGCTGGGTGATGTTGGGAGGAATAGTAGAAATAATAGTTGGAAGGATTCTTTTTGGACTTGGAAAGTCACCAAAACCTACTATGGCTACTCAGGAAATATCTTCTGTTCTGTATTTCTTCATATGAACTGGTTTTAATATTTTGGTGTGGTTTTTATTAAACATTCTGTGAAGAGCCTATTATTTTGAAACACAAATTATTCTAATTGCTTGCTTTAATTGTAGATGCAGTTACTGTGGCTTAACATGTCAATATTCTCGTAAGACTCTTAGACTGTAGGCACTGACCTAACATTGTTCCAGTGTAGATATGTGATCAAGATGTCAGCTATCACAATCCATGAAAATGACTTCTGATAACCCCGTGTTTCGAGCAGACCATATCATTTTATGCAAGCAATGTGTAGCTAATTGTGTTTGGTATAAATTATAATACTCTGCTAGCAGGGGAGCTCAGTGAGAACAAGCAAGGGGCTTCCCTTTTCTGGACATAACTCCCTGCAATAGACCCACTGCAGGACACAGCTAAGCCCCACCTGTCATTCTTGTAGTACCCCTGTGAAAACATGTCTAAAAAAGAGCAGAAAATGCCTGAGAGGAGAAGAAAACAGAAGAGTGACAATCAGAGGGAACAGCAAGGTCAGAGGAGCTGGAGGTGCACCATGGTGGAGAAAGCACACCCCCAAAGGGACTGTGGTCCATGGAGTAGCCATGGTGGAATGGGTACATCCCTGGAAAGGGCTGCAGCCCATGCACAAGCCCAGAGCCAATGATTTCCTGATTGGAATGCAGCCTGTCAAAGACTCACATTAGAGAACAGGAAAGAGTGGGAAAAAGGGAGCAAGAGAGAGAAACTGCTACACTTGAACCCTGACCTGTGTTGCATGTTGGGTTACTGAAAAACTGGGGGTAACCTGCAGCAATGAGAAGAGGGGAAGAATGTCTGGAGTGGAGCCTGAGAATGGTGGAGAAGACGAGCTAGGACTGCAGATGAATCTGGGAGAGAAGCTGAGCTTGGAAAAGGGGAGAATAGATGTTTTAAATATCTGTCCTTTTTTGTTTTCCAATACCTTAACCAATAATGAAATATTTATGCTAATTAACCACATTGAATCTCTTTTGCCCATGACAGTCACTGAGAAGTGATCTCCCTGTCTTTACCTTGACATTTTCTCTTTGTAATATCTTCATTCTTTTACATTTTTACTGTCAAAAGTACAAACCCTGAACTGAGGATCCTTATAATATTTACAGTTTTCGTAATTTTACAGCCTGTCAATGTTCCCTGGATATGTCAATGTACCTGGTTGTACTTGGTCTGTTTGCTGAGAAATACAATCAAGTGGCATAAAGAAAAGAAAATAAACATAGGGCATTTCCCTAGAAGGTGGCATTAACATCTGACTCATATCAAGATATCACAAAATATGTTTTCCCCATAAATCAGCATGAAAAAAAAGAAAAAACAATACACACACCAGGAAGTAGAGGTGGCAGCCGCAGAACACCCATGTTTCAGTTCTGTTCAGTCCTCACCCGGTACTTGATGAAAGTTTTACCTCTCATATGGAAAAAAAAGAAGTTACGTGAATCAGCAAGCTGCTTACTGCAACAGAAACAGTCTAGTTGTGACTTTCATGATAAAAGCATTAACACTTCCAAGTATCCCCACTGCTGTGTCACAGACTGCATCCATAGGAAGTCATTTAAATGATTCTTACCTGGCTCCTGATGAGTTTCTTTTCTTGTTTCAGCTGGAGTTAAATCTGCTTCATTTCAGCAGCCTATTTTTCAGGCTTCAGATTAGTTTCAGTAAGTGCAGCAGCAGCCTTTCCTCCCTCTTCTACGAAGAGGTGTCTCTTGTGCAAGCCTGTTGCAGTTTACTGAGGCAGTGAAATAATCTCTTTTCTGCTTGAAGGAATAGCATCTGCATGGCTATTTGGGCTGCAGGCCTCAGGCCACAAGTGGTTTTCATAGAAGCAATGGACCATGTTCAAAAGCTCATTCTCAGGAGCCAGAAGGGATGATGGGAGAAGACTCCTGCCCTGTTTTGCAGTCCTCGTCCTTCTTAAAAATCCAAGGATGGTACAAAGTACATCCGTGGAGGAGCTTGTCAAGGGGACCTTTATCACAGCAGGAGAATCCACTGGCCGCAACACCTCTGAAAATCCTGAAAGCAGTTCTGAAGATCCTGAAGACATCAGATCGCAACAGATGGAAGTCAAGTTTACTGTCTAATTCTTTCAAACAGCTGTTATGTAGGAATAACTCCAACTTGGGCTGTTGAGCTGGCTTTCCTGGATTTTCTCCACCTACTTCTCCCAGGGTTAATGAACGTTGTTCTAGAGACAGAAAAGGTATGATAATATCGTGATGGACTACCTGAAAAGTCAATATCAACACTGAAAGCCCTTACGTGCTTCCCAGCCTTCCCTCAGCTTCCATAAGCATGAGCTTATCCTGCAATCTTCTTTACTTTGAGTGCCTTATTAATGAAACATAGGAGCCTCATCTGATGACACTGTTTTCCCAACCACAGGAAGACTGGAATGGTTGATATCCTGCAAGAAGAAAAGCAGTGGAGAGACTGTCTTAGACAAGCACTTATCAAGACCTGTATGTTCAAAAGTTTTAACCCAGAGAAGGACATATCGTCATCCATTCTCTTTTTATGAGTTCTTCCAGTCATCAAGCAACACAGAGGAGTTCTAGAGAGAAGTTATTCCAATCCATCACACTGTTTGGAGCCATTCCTGAAGGCACAAAATGAAAACAGCATCGCATTTTTCTAGTCTTCACATCTTTCAGCTCTTTGAACCGAAGCAGCTAGGATGACAAATACAGAGGAGTGTAGAAAAATATTCTGAGCTGGGTCTAAGTCTCCATTCAGGGACAAAAGCCTTTATATTTTAAAGAAGGAAATAAGTGGTAATTACAAGTGTTCCATCAAATCTTCGCAAGAGGATTAACTGAGGGTTTCCCCAAAAAGGAAAAAAAGAAGCAATTCTTTCCATAGATAGAAAGGAAAGCGGCCCACAAAGACCTGCTGTTACTGGCTTAAAAATGCAAGCTTTGCTTTAAATCTCTTGCTAATTACAGAAGTTTTTCCAATCTAGTATGACTTTCTGAACTAAACAAAGTACTTAGGACTGTCACAAAAGTTTCCCATAGAGACTATAAAAAATCGTTTGCTTTCATTTTACTTCCTGAGATCTTCATAGGTCTTACAGTCTTAGTTATTCTCTCACAGGTTTCACCTGCCAAAAAAAATCTGTAGTTGCCAGTGCAGAAAATTCCTGCGTGCAGTATGACTTGTATTATTTGGGCTTTCCTGGTCTGAAGAGACCATGTCAGAATTAATGACGTAAAGTGAATCTTTCCATAGACTTCTTTTGGAATGCTGCCTGACAACGGACCTGCATTTTCAAATTGCACTATTCTGCATTTATGGACCTGGATGGGCAAATCAATTAATGGATGAAACAGCTACTGATTCTTTTGACATGCTATCAAGCCAAAATCTCTGTCAAGGCAAAGATCAAAACAAACCATTAGTCGAAAGATGAAGTTGAGAAAATAATTTCATATTCTCTGTTGTAGGCACTTTTCTGTGTTCTGTGAAAGAAATCCATTATTTCCTGGAACTTCTTAGGAGTAGCTGTAAAAATAGCTGAATAAAAAGTCTCTGTAGTCATATGGTAAGGTGTGTGCAAGTTGATGGTGGTTTTGGTTAGCTGGAGTTTTTTTGGGGTAGAACATATTATATACACATATAGTAAGAAACCCAGTATAAACTTTACAATGTTCATCTCTTTTTTACTTAGTTAAGTCATTTTATATTCTGCTTTGTGGCGTAGTCATTCTTGTGTTATTCGGAAAAAATGGATAAGTAAGAAAACGTGCTATGAGAGATACTCCAGTAGAACCCAGTGCCTCAGCCTATTCCCTCTGCAGTTACTGAGCTCCCTGATTTCATAAGGAGGTAGCTGGGATCCCCAGACATCTAAGTAGACACAGAAGGGTCCTTATATGTCACTCACTGGGAACGTTGTCTAAGCTAAGACCCCCAGAATTTGGCCATCAATTCTAATAAAGCAAGTATACCCTCTTAACCCTGAAGCTGCAGTGATCTTGTCTCCTAAATCATTCTGGCTTTGATACTTTGCAGTATTGCTGTTCCAAGAAGTTGTGGTCCTTTGTTTACAATGTTATCCTGGAATATATGTATAAATAACATATAATACAAATAACAAATAGTATATGTATAAATAACATATGTATATTATTTATCTTTAGGGATAGTGCTGGCAAGATGTGTGGGTGTTTGTGACTTACATACTAATTAGTTAAACTGTGAAAATGGAGTAAACTTCAACTCTTCTAGCACAAAAAATTGTTTAAGTGGAATGAGAATATTAACTCAAGAGGAAGACACATCAGAGATTTCCACCGAAACTAAAAACATAAAAAACTGGCAGCTGCAGCATTTAGATACTTAGAAATAGAAATTGAAGGCATGATAAAAGGGAAAGAAAACAGATAAATTGAATCACAACCTAATCTCAAATGAAAATTTCCCTGGCTCTTATAGGAGAGTATCTGGGGAGCTGCAATATAATCTAATGTTGACAGATGGTAGGAGTAATTTTAAAGTAGTCTAAGGAAGTGTGTAGGCCAGAGGAAGTAAGATGGAAAATTAAAGGAAGAAAGGATCTGCACAAAGCATTGCTGTATTGTAAAATGCAGGGCAGTATGTCAAGATCACACCTTTGTTTCTGTAGCACTTTTCAGACTCACTTTGATATATTAGAAGTAAAATATTTGTTTTCTGCTAGGCCTGCAATTACAACCTCTAGTCTAAAAAGTGATCTGGATTCTTTCTGGCTTTGACATTGCCAGTTATAAAGACTGCATTTGGAACTCAGCTAAATCTTCTGCTGATGGCATGTGCGCTAGGAAAGTGTCCAGCTCACTGGTAGAGAACCGCCTTAGTTCTGCAGATGCAACAAGAATAAAAGTACTAAAAACGTATTACTTAGACAGCAACAGAAGCAGAGCCTGGGAGAAGCAGATAAAAAGTCATTTTCCCATGGTCATTTGTTCAGGACAAGGGAATAAAACCCAGTGTAACAGTTCTGTTTCAGGTGAAAGATAGCATACGTACAGTAATAAAAATCTCTAAATCTCTAGTTTTCTACAAGTTTTCCAATAATTCTGTCTGTGTAATATTTAGATGCACTGGAAATTACAGATCACTAAATAAGATTGAATGTTATCTGTGGTGGTTGACAAAAAGGGGTGTTTTGACATGATAACGGAACATCTGAACTGTATGGGAGCAGGGAAAAGAAGACCTTTTTGGGGCAAATTTATCCGTCATTCTTGTAGAACTACTTGAGGGTTTGCAGGTTATAATGCTCAGCTGAGTCCTTCCTAGGGAAGTAGGTATGTTGCAGGACAACAGATGTGATTACATGTGATAAATGGTAAATGGAGTTTCTACTATGGATATCACTCTCATATTACTAACAATTTTTAGGTACTATTGCAATTTTTTAAGTGTTGGTCTCTAAAGTTATTTGCAGAACAGTGTAGATCACAACACCTCGCTGAAAGTGATAAACTGAGATAGGTATAGCACTGGGATAAGGTGGATGCAGAGCCCAGGTAGGACCTTCTGTAAGGCTGGGCAACAGGCAGATGTGACACAGATGTCATATACCTAGCTCCATCCTGCAGCTGAAGTTTGGACCAATCCTTTCCTGTGGGCAGAGACTGCTCTCTGAGTCCATTTGCAAATAGGAAGGGAGATAGCAGTTGCCTGAGCTGTTGCTCGGCCGATAAAGGCCATCCACCAAACATAGAAAGTGACTGCTTAATCTATGCACTTTCTATTCTTTTCCACAGACAAGTAAGAAACAAATGGCTCTAAGTTTACCATATTTTTGTCTGTGAGTCACTCAGTTTCAATTCGCTGCTGCTTATGATCACACACTTGTCCTTATAAGAAATATAATAAATAATCTGGCAAGTGAGTTTCTCTCAGTTGTTCTTGTACAGTGATCACAAAATTTCAGCAGAGATTCAGACCAAAGCACGAACTCTCTGTTCTTATTTATAAGTTCTCTATTCACTACATAAAATACAGGTGAAGAGGACTTCTTTCTTTAATACAAAGCTGAAAGGGTAGCATCAGTTTTCCTGTAACTTACTTATGCAGTTTTACAGTTTGAGGTAAACAGTCTTACATTTTCTTGCAGGCAGACTGTGGAACGTGTGACATTACAGAACCAACTCCAGCAGCTCTTAGAAGCCCAGCGGTTGGAGGGCAAGTCACTGCCCACGTCCCCAAGGTAAGGTGACTGGAACTGTGCTGCACACTTTCATTGTATATCGGTTATCAGGGGAAGCTGTGATCTGGCTAAATAGTAGACGTGTTGTGTAAAGAAAATGTAGGGGTTTACCTCAGGGACTCGAAGCTCAGCTTCTAGAATTTGACAGTGAGTAATGTTGATAAGTGCTGGAAATTTCTGAGTATGATCCAAATAGTCCCTGCTTCCCAATAGAGTGAAAGCCAATTTTGTGGTGGAATGCAGGATATTTTGAATTAAATGTACAGAAGATCCTAGGAACCCCTAAGAAACTTGGAAGTTTGATGTTTTGGTGGTCTACCATAGATTACTTTTAGCAGTAAGTTGTGAAGCCAGTTACCAGAAAAACCTACTTTCATATTAATGAGGCTCCTTGTACTCATTAAATCTTTTACCTGCTGTAGTTTGCATAAAAAGTCAAAACTCTGGAAACTTTATGTGTTATTTGCATACCTTGTCAGAAGTCACAGAAAGAAACACAAGTCAAGTTTCAAACATTAAAGGGGAGGACAGTAAAGACAGAGGACTGGCTCTCTCTGACAGGGTGATGCATGGAACCAGATGAAGCAAGCATCGACTTCACTCTCACAGCAGTCTGAAGATGAGTTTGGAAGAAATAAAGTAACACATACAAATAGAGCTCTGTTTATCCTTATTTTTTAATCAATTTTTCCCTCTGGAAGACATACACAGTGCTTCTTCTTGTTTCAGAGTTGTTAGGGAGCTACATGTATGTGAAACTATAAAGCCAGCATAAAAGCTTCTGCAGCCATTGATGATCAGAGCTTTGGGTCATCAAGTATGAACTTGTAGGGTCAATGACTGGTTTTTTTCAGTTCTCACAGAATCTCGAGCATTTTTCTGTACAAGTGCTCCATGGCCCTGAATTTCATATGTCACTGTTCCAGAGAAGTGCAGACAGTTACGGCTGTAGATGACAAAGACATTGGGATTGGAGATTCATTTGTGTAAAGGAACTTCAGCTGGGACAGGGCTGTAAACTCCAAACTCCTGCTGAAGTAGAAAACCACACTCAAGGAAAGAGAGTTCTTTGCCTTTTTTTAGGAATCTTTGTCTTCCCTGTCTGCCGGCTCAACAGCAGCAGTGGGACCAAAGCTTTCCAGCTGATTTGGTTTCTGTGATTTTTGCTGACTGATCTTTCCAAGCAGTCTCTTATCTGAATTCTGGTGAGCACCAGGACTGTTTTACTTTCAGTATCAGATAAGATCAGGTGAAAGCAGATCCCTCATCATTCATTATTCCTGTAAAAGGGTAGGCTTCAACATCATTTTAGTTAAGTGAGCAAGTCTGAAAATTACACTCTGTTTATTTTATTTCATAGTTTGCTACTACTTTTCCTTCTAGTTGGAACTCACTTACAGATATTTTCATCATCCAAGGATGCAATAGCAGATCCAAGAGAACTTACCCCTGTTAATAGGAATGTGTGCTATAGATAAATGCATGTTCTTCAGTGTCTGTTTAGGTTTGCCACAGGAAAAAAACCCCATACAATTAATTGAAAATGAGGTGTTTAGTATAGGCATGTACACTATGAGAACTATGGACTCATCAGAGCAGAAAGTGCTTGCCTGCCTCACACGAAGCTAAATTTTGTCACCTTGTCCTTGCTTAGAGGAAAAGTGATTTAAAGTAAGAATGTGAAGTGTTATGAGCTCTAGCATATGTCATGAGAAAAGAAAAGGTCTCTGCAATTTACTTTCTTCACAAATCAAGCATTGTTGAAATTGCTGTTTCCTTCTGTAAAACAGCTGGGGTTCTAAATTTAATTTATTATTCTATTAGTATTGAAATACATTCATGTCACCTTTCTCTTGCTTTTCAGTATTTCATATCTGAAAAGGTTTCGAGTGCAAATTGCCCTGACTTTTTATGAGGTCTTATATGGTTGTTATTATTAATACCAGATGCAGTTTAGATTTATTAAATCATTGCTATGCAGAGAGGCGGTACTTTCACAGGACTTGGAATAAGCTACTTTTGTATTATGATGTGACTTGGATAGTAGGCATTTAGCCTTGTGGGGCTTTTTAGCATGTCAACTCACACAAATAGGAGTAGTTTCTCTACAGTTTTCCTCATAAAGTCATATTTGATGTTTGAATAACCATTCTAAGTTTTGATTTTAAGGAGGTTTTTTTTGTAAGAGAAAGTGAAGATACTCAAATTCTAAATGGGAATGGAAGCAGGGTTACATCCTTCCCTATGTAATCTTTGCTGTGGCATCACAGTAATGAATTCCATGTGAGTAGCTATGAAAAGGATAAGTGATAATAAACTAAGGCAGACATATACACTGGAAATGGCAGTTTTGCATTTTAGATATGCCTTAATTTTGCTATGACATTTCCTCTTTTTTTCTTAAAGCTTGCCATCATCTCCTCCTTCTGGCAAACCCCAGTGGAAACCATCTGAAGCAGATGAATTGTCTCCACCAAAAAGTAAATTGAATACCCAAGATGGTATTCAGATTCTTGGCAGCTTGGGAACATCTAGTCGTGCTCGAGCTAAGATAAAAGATGAGGACTCAGATAAAATCTTGCGCCAGTTGTTGGGGAAGGAAATCTCTGAAAATGTCTGTATGCAGGAAAAGCTGACTTTGGAATTTCAGGATGCTCATGCGTCCTCCAAGAATGTGAAGAAGATTTTGCCAGAGAAAAGGGAGTTGAAGTTAGCCCGACTGAGGCAACTGATGCAGCGGTCTCTCAGCGAGTCTGATACAGATTCAGCCAATTCTGAGGACCACAAGAACACCCCTGTGAAAAGAACTGACAAACCAAGACCTCAGCCAATAGTGGAGAGTGTTGAGAGCACAGAGAGTTTGAACATGATGCTTAAGAAACACACTTCCACAGCAGGACGGCGCTTCCCTTTTGGTATCAGGGTCTCTAAGTCTGTGGACGGCCACAGTCCTTCCCCTACTTCGGAGAGCAGTGATGCGGATAATGAAGCCCCATATCAGTCTGGTACAGTACCTCAGAACCAGTTTTGTGAAGAAAGCCCTCTGTCCAGCACAGACAGTGCCACTGCCCAGAAGGTTGCCACCAGCCCTAAGAGTGCTCTCAAGTCTCCATCTTCAAAGCGCAGAACCTCTCAAAATTTGAAACTTCGAGTAACTTTCGAGGAGCCTGTGGTGCAGGTGGAACTAGCAGAGACAGAACTAAATGAGGAAAAGGATAAAGATCGGAGCAAAGGACTCATGAGGGCTCCAGCCAGCTCTGGGGAGCATGCAGGGGACCAGCTGAAAAGGCCTTTTGGAACCTTTCGGTCCATAATGGAGACCCTGAGTGGCAACCAAAATAACAACAACAATTGCCAAACAGCAAACCTCATCAAAACCTCCTCAACGCTGCCTTTTACCTCACTAGGAAGGAAGACAACAGAAAGCAAGGGAAATCCAGCAGTTGTCTCAAAAGGAAGAAACAAGCCAGTGAGTGCACTGAAAGGAGGGGCTTTTCTTTTCTTGTCTCATTAAGTAATGCATAAGTTTGACAGCTTCTTCTTTCTGCCTTTCTATAGCAAAAGGATGCACATGAATACTTTATTGTATTTGACCTATAGAAAGTTCAACCACTTTTTAGTTTTGAAAGAATTTTCCAAGGAGTGGCAGGTGTTGCTTATGTATGGACTCTGTACTCTTAGGGCACACAATTCACATATTCTGTATTGAAAGCTTTCCACAGAGATGTGATTCACATGGAAATGATGTTTGGTGTTGCACTGAGTGACAAAACACAAAATGAGAATGTCAGTCTTGAACCCATGGGATTTGTGAGGAGTAAATAACTGAAGGACTAGCCCTGTCCTGTCCTGTAAAGACTGAGAGGCCAACAGAATAAGAAATATAACAAGGAAAAATTGCAGAAATGGTCCTTCCTGCTTCTCTGGGAGCTACAGCCAACCGTAGGTGTTGAAGCTGTCAGCAGCAAGTCCTCTGTGGCCACTTTCTCCTTGTAGCACAGAGTCGTCTTGTGTCAGAGCGTATGGTTGGCCTGTCACAAAACGTACTGGATCCAGATCTTCCCCTCTCTGCAGTGAACAGAGTGCCTTTTCTGGGATCACAAGGGAAAGAGGGGTGTGTGCAGTTAAGAGTCTGGTCCTTTTGTTTAAAAGAAAGGAGAAAATACTTTGAACAAATGCATCTTTCAAGGTATTAGGTCATAGGTTGAACTCAATGATCTCAAAGGTCTTTTCCAACTTAGTTAATTCTGTGATTCTATGTTGAATAGAAGAGACAGATGTAGGAAATACTGTGGGTGCAGTTATGTTTGTGGCATGAAGAAGTGTGAGCATCTGGAGATACAATAGAGGTGAGTGAGAGCAAATGGTGGATGATTTAATCCTCCGTGGAAGACAGGGAGGGAGGGAAGTGGTGGATGGAAAGACATGAGGTGAAAGAATAATTTCAGGATAGAAAAAAACATAAAGCAGGCCACTAGGAGGAGAAGCAGCAGTAGTGAATTATATACTGTAAAAAGTATGACAAGGTAATGGAAGAAAAACAGAGGAAAATCTTAGGCAAGGAGGAGGCAAAAGAAACAGTGGAAAGAGACAACTGGGAAATAGTGAACATTCCATATTAGGGGGTGCTGTTAGACCAGTAGTGCTATAGCAGTCTGAAATTACATTAAATTAAACTACATGAAAAGTTCAAAGGAGATCTAGAGGGCTAAATTGAAGTGGGACTGCATTTCCTAAAGTTTACTCGGAATCACAATCTGAACTACTGATTTGAGTCTTTAAAGACATGCAACATCTAGTCGAACAGCCAATAAAAGTATTTTTATAACACAGTGGCTTTTTTTTTTTTCAAATTAGTGATTCAGATTTCCTAGTGACAAGGGAAAAGACAGTCTGTCTTCAAAGATGTTCTGATAGATTGCAAGGCCATAAGCAGGTTTTGTAGTTCCCTATGAAATTTGAGGGATTGTATGAGGTAATTCTAACAATATTGATGCTTGCACTGTAAAATACTTGCTCTGTGAAAAGGCCATGTTTACATGTCACTGCTGCCAGCATCAGAACTGTGGAAAGAATAAATTTGCATACCAACCCAAAGGACAACAGCACATATCTCAAAGAGGTAACAGATTCAGGCACAGAAAGAAATTGGCTAAAATGTTCCTGTGGCTATCTGACTGCATGTTTTAGTGGATTTCCACATTATGCATGTGGGAAGCTCTGTGCATGCTCTTAACTGATATGATGTTGTACTTCCTTAGGATCCTTCCTCCAGCTACACCAGTCTTTCTTCTTGCACGTTGAATGAAGAACTTCTGTGTAACTATGCTTGGTATGTGCTAATGCATGGTAATGTTTAGCATCTCTGTTGCCTTCTTTTCTCAAATTGTATGTGTTTGTTAACATTGTTTGTAACTGAAACACTGGAATCAATTGATTCACAAGAAGGAAAGTAGATGAACATCTAAATTCCTAGAAAAGCAGAAATTTATGATGGATTTCTGCTGATGTCACCGTTGAACTGGCTACAGGATTTCAGTTCCAAGCAAGTACAGAAAGTATTCATGCTCATAAATCCACCAGGGTGTATAGCAGACTTTGGCTGAGTATTCTGCCTCTGTTGAATAAAAGTCAAGTACCAGATGAGAATGGAAATTAAATTTCCTCTCATGAGAAGAGCAAAAAGACCACAGTTCATCTCAAAATAGAGAATACAGAGAACATGAAGCAGAATGCTGGACTGTAAGTTTAAGTGGTCTGCTATTTTCACACATTTTTCATACTCTTCCTTATATTTTGAAGTTAAATCTGTTTTTTAAATGTCTGATTAACTCTGACTGTATTCAAACTCCTTAATTTAGTCCTGTTCCATCAGGACTATTCAGGCAGATAGAGACCAGTCCCTCAATTCCATAAAGGTATGTTGGAAAAAACAACACTTGACAAAATGTTCATTTATTTAATAAGCAAATGCTTTCTGAAAAATAACCCGTCATTTTCACTTGACTCTTAACACTCACAAATTCCTTTTTTCTTTTTCTGTTAAACTGAGATGAAAGTTAGTTTGATGTTAGTTATTCTGCAGTTCAAGTGCCTAAGTTACTTTCAAGTTAGTGTTTTCTAAATATCTAATACATGGAGGAAGAGGGGTCCGTTCACTAGTTTCCTATTGCCAGGACCTTCCCATACTTAAAAACTCGATTTCTGTAATGGAAATATGAGTCTTGTTCAGAAGCTATTGGCACAGTGTATGTGAAACGAGAAACAGTAATATTTCCAAGAGGTTTCATTCTCTTCTGAAAACAAAGAGGGAAACTCCTCTGCAGAAAACTGGATAGCAGCAGTTTGAGGGAGCATCAGCGGGCAGCTTCCGGTTAAAACATCCAGCTGCCTGTCCAGATCGTAGAGTAATGCAAAACAATTAATGTCATCCTTATGTTAGAGCCATGTCCCAGATGTAGACAGATGTGATTTGGCACTTGCATTGTGTGACTGCTCTTGTGTGAGAAATGTGGCAGTGTGGCATTTCCCCAGAAGTGAGACACAGGGAAAGTCTGGCTGCCGCTGCAGGGCTGTGGAGTCACCTGCTGGGAGGGTGATGGTTGGGCATGAGCTCCTGGCTATCCCTCCAGGCACTGCTGGTCCAGGCACCGTGTCCTAAAGCTGCCCCCATGACCATGGACACATGGAGAACCAGAAAGTAGGAAACAAGGAGCAGAGTGCACAGAGGGCGCAGCTTGAGGAGGCTGTTACAATACCCAGGAATTAGGAGATGGGCAAAAAATGCACCAAAGTCTGTGGCATGAGATTTCCAAATATCATGTAAGAAAGGAAGTTGTATTGTGCTTTTCATAAATCAGGACATAGACCTGAAGGTTCTCAGAGCTTCTAAGCCAGCCTTTGTAATGACCCTTAGCATCTGTTGCGATTTTTGAACGGCAAAATGTGTGCCTGTTGTTAGTCAGCTGCATGATGTCCAGTAGTTGTGACATTTAAATCTTAAAAGAACATCACCATTGTGTGCACTGCAAGCTCCTGGACACTGTTTGAATTTTCCCTGGGTAGTCTGGGGAGACTGTAATTACCATTTCAGAACTATTTCAAAAAAAACACTTCTTTGGAAAACAGTACAGTCTTTGGTGGTTTAAACCTTTACAGATTGTTATATTGGGCAGTTATATTTCTGAACACTGTCCCAGGCCCATTTTGACACTACACCCTCATAATAGGGGATTTTATTAGCATGTTCTGAAATCTGAAGTCATTATACAAAATCTGCCTTCAATGAGTTGCCATTCCTGTCAACTGGTTTCCAGCATCTTTTTCTTCAGCTTCTGTTCTTTTCATTTGTTTTTTTTTTTTTTCTTTTCATTCAAAATACCCAAGTACGTTAAGGCTTTGTAGTTTACATTTTCAGGTTGGTCACAGCTTAATAGTAGAGGACTGTGATAAATTTTTTAGTGGCCTTTTGAAATTTGATACACCCTATTTTTCTTAAAGTCTTGGATGAAATTTTGGATGTGCAAGATGGTTTGGGATATATTTTCCTCTTTTGGAAGGATTAGCTGGTTTTTCATATTATGATTCCAAGCAAATACTTGTAGATTTTTTTCCATCTTACATGTATGCCAGTGAACAGTTCTTTCCCACACTTTAAATCATCTGAGATCTGCATTACATTAAAATAAGCAGTAACTCACCATATCAGTATAAAACCCTGTATCAGGTACAGCTATCAACAGCAAAATTTGCTTCTTACATGGGGGCACTCAGCAGAATCCACCATCAGATGTCTGTCAGATAATAAACTGGGCATGCTTCTAAAACAGCAAGTGGATCTAACCTAATCCATATCCCACTGCCAGGCCTAATGCTGGATAAATTACAACTTCAAATATATTCTCCAGAAAAAGGATGCTTATCCATATATCTAACATAATAGTAACAATTCATACTAGTAGAGTATAACATGAATACGAAAGTAACTTTGTCTCAGAAAATTTACATTCGCTCTCTTGTGAACTGTTACAATCGTGCACCACTGCTTGTTGCATAGAGGACGTATTAGCGGCGATACAGGCACTAGAAGATGTTAGAAATTTAATAAGGAATTTGGTTACTAATTAGCAATATTGGTAATACATTTTTTTCCAGATCAGGAGACACGGTTGTAAAAGGCATGTCTGTTCAGTATTGTCATCTAGAGATACCTGCATTAGCTAAAAATTTTCCTCTTTGAGGTCTCATTGCAACTGTAGAGCTGCCAAAGGGGGTCTTTGGTGTGCCTAGTGAGCCTCTACATGGGGGACTCACCCACAGGATCTTTCAGCACTGCAAGCCTAAGCCAATGCAGCAGGTAAATCTTAGCCTTAGAAAACATCCTTTAGTAAAGCTATGTGGCTAACACTATGATAACAGCAATGCATGTTAAATGCCAAAATGTAGGTATAGCAAAGAGTTAAGTGCTTCTCTTTTACCTCCTCAGACTCATTCCTGCGAAGTCTGTCTCACCTGGCTCAGTTCTGCACCTTTTGCTCTTGCTTTGGATATGTGACAACTGTAATTTAGATGAATGAAGGGGGTTTTAAAATAAAATGATCAATCATGCCCTTCTTACTAGGACCCAGAACTATGGCCCATGAGGCCAGCTTCTGTTAAACCCTGAACTAACCACCAGCTTATCTAACCATCCTGAGCACAAGTTTCTTGGGAATATTTGGTTCTTTGTGATGGTTGTAGACTGAAATAAAGCTATTCTGGCTTACAGGAATCAGGCTCACCAATATGTGAATTAAAGGCAAACTTCTTCATACACATACTCTTGCTCTCACTCTAGCGTTTGATCTTTGCAGCAGCAAAACATCTAGTCATGACTGGATTGTAGGAATTTTGCTCTTCAGTAGTAATAACTAAAAGTGAGGCTCTTAACTGGTTTGAAAATTGCTGTGGGCTGGATGCTTAGTCAACAATCAGTTGGAAGGTTAATTGAAGAGAGGGGGAACATACTGGGAATTCAGAACAAGAGCATACGAGAGAAAGTGAAGAAAATGAGTACTACAAAAATGTTAATTTTTCTGCTCTAATTGGCAAGCTGTCATTCGAATCTCCTGCACAATAGACAGATTCACTTCTCTCTGATGATTATTAATGGGGACAAGATAATTCTATTACAGGCAGAGTCAGAAACCAATAGGATATGTCTAATGTTGATTGTAGTGGATCTTTTTGTCACCGTGATACTTTTCTCTAAAGTACAAGGAATTTTTTGATATTCTGTGCATTATTATCAGAACATTACAACAGCACACTATTTAGCTTCATCATCCCATTGGTTTCCAGGTTTGATTTCAAAATGGAAGTTACAACTCAGAAAAAATCCACAATATTAAAAAGTATTTTGTGTACCACATGTCTGGAAAAATAAGCCCAGAGAGAAAGATTATTTCAGATCTCAATACATGCAAATGGAACAAAACAGGTTAAAGAAACACAGTGCCAACCTCTCTATATTTTTAGTGTTACCATTGAGTAATATTCTTCCTTTTTTTTCTCCAGGCATGATGACATCAACTGGAAAATCCAGAAATCTGACAGTCAGAAGAGTGCTGAAGAGCCAGAGCTGCAGGAATTCTTCCTCTAAACCACATCATGATGTCTCACTTAGTTTGAAATACCTGAAATATAGCCTTTTGAAACACTAATAAGAGACATACACCTCACCAGCAAAACAGCAGCTGTTAGGATGCCTTAATTTGTATCAGTTAGACCATATAAAAATCTTTTTTATGATATATGTGTATATGTAACTTGTTTGTAAGCTGTGCTGTGTAAAGGCATGGGTGAGCAGAAGTAACAGTTTGAAAAATGTTATGACACTTGCAACCTCCAAAATGTTTGTTAGGCCACAGAACACATTTTGTACTTTGTGTCTTGCATGGATATATTGTCATATATCTTTATTTCCCTTTGTAAACAGCATATACTGTCAAAATTTCAGCCAGGACTCTGCCTGAGCAGCTCCTCAGTGAGACCAAGGCAAAAGCATTTTTTTTTTTGAGTATGTTTTGTCTGTTGTTATTTCTATTTTTTGTAAAAAGGAAATAAAGATAGTGTTAATAGGACACACTGAGTGCAGATACTTCCTATACTTCATTTTCTCTTTTGAGCTTTAAGTTTTTTATTGTTCTTTTTAGTGTTCATTTGATAATTAGACAACATCCAGTTTCCGGATTTCAGTTCAGTCAATCAGTTGTGTCAAGAGTTGCTTTAGTGTTTAGTGGTCCTTTATCAGCTTTAAAATGTTTAGAAATAAAAAAGTATAAATGCAATTTTAAGTTACGAGTTCCTACTTGCCAAACACTGGCAGTGTACTCAGCTTTGTTGAAATTACTGCATAACCTACTGAAACTCTGGTCCACATTCTCTCAAAGCTGTCATGATCACTTTATTGAATGTTCTTTTAACTTTTCAGAGAAAATGAATTAATTCACTTTGTTTCTGGTAAGCTATGAGCACATTCTTCAAGTGTGCCCTACAGCACAATATCCGAAAGCAGACTACTAGGTAATCTTTACTTGTCACATTTATTTATAGCAAATACATGTGTGTATATTTGCTTTATTTTGATTATATTGATTTATTTCCATTTGAAGACTGCTAGTTTGCTGAGAAAGATCCGAATTCACGAAGATTTATTTTGCTGACTGTTCTAATAGAACATAGGGAAGTCAAAGGAAGTTTGCCAAGGAAATTTTTTATTTGTCACAAAGACAGTCATAGAATCATGAAGTGGTTTGGGCTGGACAGGACCTTTAATAGATCATTGAGTTCCAGCCTCCCTGTTGTGGGCAAGGACATAAAAATTATGATACTGTGATAATTAAATTCTTGCAAATGCAGAACTTGTAACTAAAAAAATGAGGATTTTGATCAATTATAATGGACTTGCTTTCTGTGGAGTTTCTTTTGCCTTTTTTTTTTTTTTTTGCTGTGTTTATCTTGACTGTTGAGCTTCATTTATGGTCAGTGAGGAGAATCTTCCTGAATATCACTCCTTCTACCTATTAGATATATCTTATTTGCCAGGAGAACCAGCTCATCCCTTTCTCATTACTGCAGGGGAGCTGAGATAGTAAAGCTATTGGAATAGTTACTTAGTATTTGGATGCCTTTAATTAGGTGAGATAAATGTCTTTCTTTATGTCAGTCTTCAGAGTGATGTCACATTTGGCTGCACAGCTTGCACAGACCAAGATGTCTGAATGCCCCAGGCACTCTGTTTGTAGGCTTTGGGTAGGCACAGAGTACTACTGGATAATATAGGGCCAACTGAGACATCAGAAAAACAAAAACAAACAAAA
>VZRV01008493.1:683257-749663 GCA_013398115.1 Falcunculus frontatus | reverse complement strand
AAAAAAAAAAAATCCAAAACCAAAACAATAATCAAAAAAACCAAAAAAAACCAAACAAAAAGATTCAAACAAAAAACCAAACAAAACCAACCAAACAAACAAAAACCACAGATACACACATATATACAAAAAAATCCCACCCCAAAGCCCAAAAACCATTAAAAAATAAAAGCCTGTACTTGCAGAAGTGAAATTCAGAAATTCTTTCCAGAGTTCTTATCTGCCACTTGGCAGCACTGTGATTTTTCAGCTAAAGTGATAAACCTAGCACTCTAGCTGACCTGTTTAAAGAAACAACCAAACCTCCAAAAATATCTGTGACCCAGGAACAGCAATACCTCTAACTGGGCCTCCTGTCATCTGTGTGCATATGAAAAATCTGAATGCAAAATGAGAAGAGACACATGTGCTGCAATTGCCGGAGTGGTGAAAGAGAGCTAAAAAGGAGACATTCTGTGTCTGGTAGATGGGCTTGAAACGAACCGGCAATTTGCATTTTTGAGAATGTGAAAAGAGTTGACTGTGTTTATGTGAATGGCAGAAGCAGCAATCCTGCTGAGTGATCTTGACTGACTGGAGATGTGTAAAGTCTGTCACAGTCTGTACTATCTAGCTGAAGCAGGGGATAAAACTGAATTTCAGTGAGAGGATTTGAAGCAGACAAAGATGTAAATATTGTCAAACCCTGGAAGTAAGAAACTGCCTATGCTAAAGAGTGAGGATTTAGAAGTTACTTGCTCTCTGCAATGTAGCATTTTCCAAAATATATTCTTATACAGCATGTGGAGAGTCAAATTACGCAAGTATCCTAGGGCAATGCGGATTATTACATGAGATAAGATGATGCCAGAAGATGTTTGGGGTCTGTGGTTAAAGATATCCATGGCTCCTGAGCACATTGCAACAGAAAGATACTTTGGGGCAAGCTAGTGCAGAAGAGAGGCCAGCTTGATGTAAGCACGAAAAGTAGTGTCTAGAAGGCTTAAGATGAACTCATGTTGTATAAAGTGCTGATTTTATTGTTTCTAATTTGTAGTCTCTATCCTACCTAGGGCCCCAAAGCCTGCACATGATACATTCTGATGTCACACCTATTAGAGAAATGCTGGTTCTGTGATCTTCAGCTGGCTGGTGCCCGTGTGTGTATTTGTATCCTTAGTAGCTATAAAATCCAGGTGCTGTTACTCCTTCTGTTTAGTTTATAATCTTCCAAGCATATCCCTTCTGACATGAGTCTAAGTCAGCCTTCTGTCAGCAAAGCATAAGCATTTCCCAGAGGCAGAAGAGATGATCAGGGATTTCCACCAAACATCTTCAGAAAATGTCACTTACCACAGCTTTCAACAGGAACATAAACCCCTTATGATTACAGCTCTTGCATAAAAGATCCTCCTTTGTCCACTCAGAAATTTTTGATTTGCTAATGAAGCCATGTGTGTCCTAGTAAAACTATATCTGTGGACACCACAGATACAAAGAATAACTTTTTGTGATCTGTCATCCAGAAGATGTCAGAATAAGGCCTCTCTGTGTTTAGCCTGCAGTTCTGTACCAAAGGTGATAAACAGGGTGCCAGAGAGCAGTAATGAATTCCCAGTTTCAGGTAATCTCTGTCTCTCCTTTTTTTGAAGAATGAAAATCATTTGCTAAGAGCCTTGTGATTTTTTTTTTGTGGTTGACTGACTTATTTGGTCCTGGTATTTGAGACAAGCAGCATATGGATACACATGCAGCATCAAAACTGCAAGAATGGTGCTTTAATTTCATCACCAGGATGGTGGGATGTGCTTTGTCCTGCATTAGTAGAGCAGCATTTTCATAATGTTCTATTTATCTGCCTTTCAGTCTCCAAATTAGAGGTCAAATACATTGGTTTAGTAAGGTATTAATGAATAAAATAACTATAGTCAGCATAGTTGTTTAATGAAATGGATGAAAGAGACCAGTTAGACAGTTTAGATTTAATATTCATTTCACTGTAACTGTCATTCAGAAACCTTTTTGTAACATCAAGCTGGCATAAGATCAATGGCATAACAAAATATGATTGACAGCATAATAGTAAAAAAATACTCCAACATCCACTTATTTATAACAAAATGGTAACTGTCTCAGAATCATGCTCTCTGAGGGTTGATTTGTTGCATGTTTCATCACCTGCCATCATAAGCAGTGTCAGAATGTGGCAGTGCAACACAGTCAAAACTAAAGTAAAAATGTCAGCACATCATATGCCAGGTATGAATTAAGGGATTAGTGAATGGATCTCAAGGTGAGACAACTTTGTCTGCACGTAGACTAAGATTCACCGCCTCATAGGCTTGAAATATTTCTTAGCTTTTTAAAAACCTACTTGATGAAAAATCAACAGAAAGATTTGTTTAAAATGTAGTCCCTGCATTTGTAGCATCAAACTGCAAGGCTTTAATGTCTATCACGGAATGGTTTTTCGATGACATAATAGGAATGATTTCTCAAAATATATTTCATTTCCTATCGTAAGTTCCGAAATGTTTTTCTGGCTGTACTGGCCAAGTATGGGCTGTTAGTTAGCTTTTGCATAACCTTGTTTCTCTGCATTTTGAGGTTGGAAGTCAGCAAACAGCTGTGCAGGAGAAGTAAAGCACATGCCCTGCAGCCACAATGTCGTTCAGACACAGAACTATGCTGAACACTGTATGCCCAAGTGTAAAAACCCAGGCAGGGGATTACCTGCAGTTCATCTTCTGTCTCTGTAGAATATCACTGCCCTATCACCTTGTGCACACCAGACATACTACTCACTATTTGTACCCATCTCTTCTTCATTGGAATGGCCACTCAAAATGTAACTTTGATCCAAGTGTCGGAGACTTCAGACAGGAGAAATCAGATAGGTTCTTAAAATGCCACACAACCTATTCCAAGTAAAGAAGTGTGCTACGCAAACAGCATCAACCACCCATACTCTGCACACATTTAATGATGCATCTCCAGTTTTCCAGATACTCCAGATTTTGTAGCATGAATTGCTTTTTTCTAACGTATATGGTCGGCTGTAAATAATAGCTCTAGCCATCTGTTTCCTGGAGAACATTTCTTTGACAGCTGCAGACTCACTTCCTTTCCCACTCTAACAGTTAGGTGTTTTGCCAGTGTGCTTACTGGCAAGCAGTGTACAGGAAGAAGGAAAATAATTATTCAGGGTATATTTGGGAAACTGATAAGAAATCCTGATGCTGTTAGAACACAGAGCTAGCTTTTTATCTTTGTTTTCAGAAGGCAATACTGCTCCAAGAAAAGAAAAGAAAATCATGTGGGTCTGGAAAAGAAGGGAAAAGGCCTGAAAGGAGTTTGCCCTCTTTCCTGTACAGACATGAACATAACCTTATGTGTAGATAGGGTATGGAAAACCGGCAGCTTAGGGACCAATTATGGGGCTTTGCAGTTCCAAAAACCATGGTCTGGCCATATACCTGTGTGTTTGCATATGCATGAAAATGCTAAGACAACTGTCTTCCAGTACACAGCTAAAAAGGAGGATAGAAATAATGCCTCTCCTTGTCTGTCTAAACATTGTCTACTAGGGGCAGAACAAGAAGCAGTAAATGTAGAGCTCTAGTAAAGGGTATGGAGGTCATGTGTTAGCAAAACTTTCCACAAGTAATGATAGCACTGGAAACAATAGCCAGGGGGAAGATGTGAGAGAGTCGTAATTGGAGGATTTTAAGAACAGGTGGGAGAAGCAACTGTCAGAAATGACATGCCAGCAACAACTATCAGAAATGCCATGGGACAGGCAGCTGGACTTGGATGACCTCCTGAGATCCCTTTCAGGCAGTTCTGCTTTAATGGGTCTGTGATTCTATTGTGACAGAATCAACTTAAAAGGGAAAACTCTGAGGTCTTTACACCTTGTGGCTTTTATAGCAGCATCGAGACAACCAACAATTCTGTCAGCAGTCCATGATACGGCATTTATTTTCTGAGAACCTTGGTCAAATAAGATACATCTACAGGTTTGCTGAGGAATCAAATAAGTGACTTATTTTTAAGCTTTCTTGAAAATGTCTACCCAAATGTGACAGCTTCTAAAATATTCTTCTGGTCTTTTAAGATAAAATCATTTTGTTCAGTGCAATGCCAATTTCTGCTGGGCACCAGGAGCTATAAGCGAAGATTTGTTTATGGGATTCTCAGGTTTCACTGTACACGCAGTAGTGGCACAGGAGAAAATAGAAACACTGTGGCCAAGAAGGCCAATGGAATCCTGGGGTGCATTTGGAAGAGCATTGCCAGCAGGTCGAGGGGGTCTCCCTCTGCTCAGCCCTGGTGAGGCCTCAACCGGAGTGCTCTGTCCAGTTCTGGGCTCCTCAGCACAAGAGAGACACGGAGCTCCATGGGTCCAGCAGAGGGCTACAGAAGGGAACTGATGCCACTCTCATATGAGGAAAGGCCGAGGGAGCTCTTTAGCCTGGAGAAGACACAATTTAAAGGGATTCTTATCAGTGTCTATGAGTATCTGAAGGGAGGATGTCTAGAGGATGGACCAGGCTCTTCTCAGTGGTGCCAAGCAATAGGACAAGGGACACCAGGCAGGAACTGGAGCACAGGAAGTTCTACCTGAGTAATATGGAATATCTTTATTTTGAGGATACCGTGACCACTGGAACAGGCTGCTCAGAGAGGTTGTGGAGTCTCCTCTGTGGAGATCTTCAAAACACAGCTGAACAAAACCCTGAGAAATGTTCTCTAGGGACCCCTGCTTGAGCAGGAAGCTTGGACTAGCTCACCTTTAGTGATGCCTTCCAGATCTAAACATTCTCTGATTCTGTGGGTAATTGAACAGTCCAGCTTTAATTAAAGGGAAGAATCTTGAGCAGCAACTAAGGGTACACCTTTTGGTGAAGAGAAGTTCACCACTGCCCAAGCAAGTGAGTAGAGCAAGTGTGGAATGAGAGAACGGAGATCCTGGGAGTGATCCTGTCCTGTACTTAGCACTCTTAGCTCCCTTCCCTGTTGTTCAAACATGGATTCTGTCATTCCCTTGCTGGACATATGCATAAAAAAGCATCTTAGATATACCAACAAGAAAAATGTGTCTTCTTCTAGCAACACAGGAAAAAGATTTGCTATTCCAGTAATAGAGTTCAGTTCTTTGCCATTAAAAGAGTACATTGCTGAAGTGTTCTTTAAAGCCAGACTTGCTGCTGGTAGTGGCATGTTCTGGGAGGAAAAGAGGACAGAAGAGTTGCATCTCCAGCATCAGCTGCTTCCAGAAGTACTCAGGCTTCTCACCGAGCAATAGCCACTATGATTTTCCCTGCCCTAACACCTGCAAAGTGGCAGGAGTGCTGATGCCCCACAAACTGTCTGCTTTACTAGCAGTGGGAGCAAGGCCTGTGCAGGAAAGAGCTGCACTGTAAAACCATATGTGTAAAACAGGATGTTGGGCAGCTTTGTCCTCTTTTTCAGAGGGAATTGTTTGTAATATGCCACTGAGTGAATTTGCTACAGGTATTACTAGCTCTCTTGGGTGCCTCGTTCTGCAGTGCACTCACATGCTGCAGTGCTCACTGTTTCCTGCTGGTGTCAAGGGCTGGTTCGCTGACGTTGCTCAAGAAGAGCTCACTTGGCAGTACACAATAGGATGCTGATTAGATCTGTGTTATTCCAGGTCCTTTATTTACCAAGTAAAAAGGTAAATAAATCAGCTAAGCTCTTTTGTTTCCTGGAGCATAACATCTGACAGTTCACCTAGAGGAGACAATAAACTTCCTCTTACCATGAAGATTTACATCCCAAAAACCTGGCTGAGGCAGCTGCATTTGTGTGAACTACTTTCTGAGACACTTGATAATGACAGAATCCTTTGTGCACCCCTTACAGATGATGTTACAGATCACAATTGTACTTGGATTTCCTAAAATCTTAACCAAAGAAAGAAATATCCTCAAAATCTAGAGCCTATAATAACTGGATCCACTGAGAACGCATTTGCAAGAAATAATTTTACATGCATCGCTTTTAAAATAGTACAAACAGCACTGTGGGCAAAGTGTTGACTGGTCTCACCTAAAAGTCACTTGGATGTCTCACTGTCTTGAGTGTGTTTGCCTGATATGTTCCTGGACATACTCTCCTAAGTGGCTTTTCTGAAGACTTTTTCCCTCTACAGCATGAAGTAGAAAGCAGACAAACATATTCACAAGCAATTCTAATTCTGTGGTAGAAAATTGCCATCCAGTGACATCCAGTGTCAGCACTGAGGATAATTTTTGCCAGTATTCAGTAGAGCAGCAATGTGTCTTCACAAACCTTATGGCACAGAAGGTAAGTGCTTTAAAGCGTACTTCAAAGCATTAAAAGAAATTAAGAACAAAGATTACTACAAAGAAATCCCATTGTAGACATTCACATTGAAAGACTTTGCTGTCTTCTTATGAACAGCCTACAGTAAAAACAGACCACAGTAAAAGAAACAGGGAGAAAAACCTTTTTATGCTGTAGCAATGAAAAACCCCAGTTTACTTTTTAGTATACTTTTCAAAGAAACATTAAATAGGCACATATTTCATTAGGCAGTGTTAAATAGACAAAATATTCATCTGGACATCAAATGCGTATGTATGTCCCAATTTAATTTGAGGTTGTGTTTGTGAAAGTCCTCTACTGGAAAAGTAGTGAACATGCTCTTTTGGAATTTCTAGTTTTGTTGGGTAAAGAAATTTTCCACATGACAAACAGTAGACATCTATAGGGAGCTGTTTCAATGCCTGTTTCAGCCTTTCTCCTGGAAGACGGGAGAGATTTGTACTTCCACATGAAATTTTTAGACCAGAGTCTGTTATCTGTTCTGAACAGCCTTTAAAACAAAGACTGGACTGTATCCAGCAGAGACTGAGGAAAAGAGAGTTTGGTGTTGATTAAAACCAAAGCAGCTAAGCCACTTGGAGATTTCCATTACTGTCTCTTAGATAAGTGCTGGGCAGCCAAGAGGCCACTTCATGCTTCTCCTGTAACTGCAACTTTTGAAGCAGTTGGAAGTCACCATCTTTAGGACTATTAGGTGAGGTAGGGGAACAGAATTAATTTGTTCTGAAAGAGAGTACAGAATTCCAGAAACAGGAGAAACCCATTTCTACAGAGATTGATTTTTCATTTGTACCCTTGTCCTCTAAGTATGTGGATGGATGTGGATGGATAGGTACACATTCTTTTACATGCATATTTATAGGTAAAAGTATAGATACACATCAGAAGAATTTAAGATGTCATACAGGTATAACACAAAACATAGCTTGGCAGCTACTGTTAAACTAACAGGTTTTCTCTGACATTTTATATTCTTCATCCAGATTTATGGAGCAGAACATATGTCAGTCAAACACTGCCTATTCAGAATAATAGTAACTTCAAAGCACTGAAAGTAGGTTGTGCAAGTCAACAGGGAGCTATTTAAGAAATATTTCACATAAAAGCCTTCTTAGGAGCCACAATTCTCCTAATGATATATTTAGAACATTATTCAACATGGTTTGGAAAGATTTTACATACAAATTTTTAGAAGACAAGTTCAAACTATTTGTGTTGGAATTCCATTTGAAACTCAGTAACTGCAAAATCGTATGTCAGTAATATCATCATCCAATTAGCAACTATCCTCAGAGCATTATGTTCTGTATTCCAGATGCTTGTTTTGCAACACTGAGTGTAGCATGTTCCAGGTTTTAAAGCGTAAGTCTCTAAAATTTTCTCTAGCTTCAGGCATCAAAGTATTACAGGAATATTTTTAAGCAAACTGTTGACGAGATGCAGGGACTAAGCTGTTAAAATATAAGATATGTGGGTAAGAATGTAGATATTGTTTGCATACAATCATTTGGATTTTGTGACACAAATACATCATGGGGATGCTGGCTGCCCTGTGGCCTCACTGATCACCAGAGGGAGACAGAGTGTGTAACATTTTAAGATAGTGCTGAAAGTGGCAAGCAATGCTTAAGGTAAAGATAGCATTGAGCATGAGATTATGCAGGTTTCCAAAACAGTGACAGATATGAATAATAATGAGACTTCACTGCTCTCCTCTGTTTTCTTTTAGGTGGACACGCATATCACAGGAGATAGATGAGTAACTTCATACCAGCACAGGACAAAATATTTCTGAGTATTGACTGACTTACTAGTAATCATTTTGTTTTATTCTAAGTTAATGGAATACATATGTAAACACAAATAGTTCAACAAAATCAGCAGAGAAGCATGTGCATATGTGCTTTTTGGGGTGCTGCCTTGCTGAGAGAGAACAAAAGGAGTGTTTGAGACCCTGTCTTCACATCAGAGGGAACCTGTTGTTGTTAAAAAGTACATGTCTACAATGATATTTAATAATTTCAAAGCTTCTTAATATGATGTAAATTTTGGTGGTGAGAATACTGAAAAGAAAAGTACATTTTCTTTTATAATCACAGTGCTTGTAATTAACCTGTGTTACAACAAGGCTGAAAAGACAACAGAGATGATCTCTGCCTGACACCTGCAGAGCAGTGAGATCATGCTGTGGATGATGAACTCAAGCCTTTACTTTTTCATCAGCCAAAATAATGATTTAGAAGTCTACAGTGGCTGTAGAAATGACTGTTGGAAAAAATCTAGCAGCCAAAAATCATGGTACTGCTCCAGGCAATAGACCAGCAGGTCTCAGAGGCCTCATAATTACCTGGATGAGATGGCTTCTCACAGGTCCCATAGCTAATCAACATCCTCTGCTCTCAAGAACTTGCATTTGCTAACTGCCTATCTGGCTAAATGACTTTGTTCTGCTTTCTATCTTACTTTATTGATAGGAAAGGAAAAACTGGCAACTTAATGATTTGCAAGTAGTTGGGCTGTCAGACAGTTTTTCCCTGAAAGCCCATTCAGTGTCATTTCCCTGACATGTCTTGGAGCAAAACCATTCTGTAATGGTCAGGATAATGTGGGCTCTCAAGTATTCTGTATTCCAAAACGCACACAGAAAATCTATCATTTTTTCTGTGTACCACCCATGATTGTAGGAGGAATGGATTGCTTATGCAGCACTAATTTCAAGTTACCAGGTACAAACAGATTTTATCTGTTCAAAACACAGTGACATGAAAAGTTATTTAAAGCATAGGGGAGAAAAAACAAAGACACTGAAGCTTCCAAAGTATGGCAAGGCAAAAAAATAATTCTTTTAATCAGATAGCTAATTCTGTGTGTTCAAAATAGCACCTTCACATATGGCTCTGGCCTTGGCTCATTTTGGCTATTTGCAACTGTTTTCAATTTAGTGTGGAAAAAGTGTCCCATGTGCCAGTTCTTTTGCAGCACTGAAATAATTCCATTTCTTGATCAGTCAGGCCAGCAGGATTACCCGGTTGTTAATTGTCTGGGTTTGGCTTAAATGAAAGTTTTTCACATTTGAAAATAAGCTCAAATAGATAAGCAGACACATACTGTTCTCTTACTCTATTTCCTCTCAGATTTGTCAAGTTTGTGCTGGTTCTCACTAGCAGAATGAGTCCTATACAGCGGGTAGAGAAAAGAAGCCATACATATTTCTACAGGTAGGACATGCGCTCACATGAGTATTACCTGAACTGGAATTTCCTGTGCTAGTGCATGGTTTGCTTTAGGAAATCTCTGTTTGTGCAAACAGAAACTTAAAACACGGGAAAGACTTTTTCAAGAAGGCAAAAGCCTAGAATTATATCTATTTTGAGCACTCATTTTAAGATCACTTTAGAAAATATATACTGCTAATGTTTTTATTTCATCATGGCTTTTCCTCCTTTATTTAGTCAGTTACACAGTATCCATCATGATAAAATTTAACCATCTGTACTATGTCACACGAGCCAAATATTCCTTCTAATGAAGTTCCTTGGGAATATTGTCATTAATTTCCAGATATACTGGGAATTTTTCCCAGTTTTTAAAATTAAGTAATGTCTTTCATCTCCAGAGATCCTCAGAGTTTCTCACATGCTGTGGACCTGCCCCCAGACATACTTAATTCTTCAAAGAATTTGGCCGCAGTGATGGGATTTAGGTTTTAGTTCAGCACATGCAGTGTTGGGTGTTTAAATACAGTGCTTTTGTACGAAAAGCAAACACATTTTGTGTGAGTGCTTGAGCCTATACAGGCACAAAGGCAGGTTGTGTGTTTTAAAGAGCCATTGTTTCATTTACTGGCAGAGCGTAACACAGGAGAGGCTGACAGGAGGCAACGGAAATATTAACTATTTTGGCATGAGAGTCAGGAAGATAGCTGAGATCCAAAGAAGAAATTTGATGCTTTTTCACCATCTGCAAAAGGATTTTTCTCAGCTGGTTGGTACAGGCAGCTACAGACCGCGAGTGAGCTCATGCCTATGTCTGTCTCATAGAGCTTCCTGCTGCAGTTGCTGGAAAGCCCATTTTCTTTCTCTGCAGTTTCAGGCAACTTTGCTAAGGAAGGACCATGACAGCATGAAAGTGGAACATTTAAGAGCTTCCTATGAGAGACCAGCTTCCAAAAACTAGTTTTATTCCTTTTATTTAGTCCTTTGACTTAAGAAATAAGTTACAATTCAATTGTAATAGGAAACTACTAATAACCTTTCCTCAATATCCATTATTCTTGTTGGAATCTAAACCTCACCAGCCACTAATAACTGCTCAATTTCTTCTTTACTTTCATCTGTGTTCTTTCTCCATTCTTCTTCTGGAGAGAAGAAAGGGTTAAGTCCACATCCTCACAGAGGAGTAATAGTTCTCCCCAAAAGAAAAGTCACAACCAAACTATTTAATTGTAAACGTCTCACTGAAGAATTGGTACACGAATGAGACATGACTTCATCCTTTAACCTACATGCTTCACTGGTCTAGGGAACCCTGGTGGGTTTGGCCCATTTTAGTCATAGTTGTCATGGGAGATCCTTAATGACTTAGTAAAGTAGCTTAAAAAAATCTCCATACAGAATCCAGCATATGGTATATTTATTGGCAAATGTTAATCCCCCTAGGAACAAGTTCTGTAGTAACAAATGATGAATTATGTGTCTTCATAAGCCCTCATGTCATCAAATGCACCACTGACCTTTTTACATTTTCAGGGGGATTTTCTGCTGTGTGCAGTTTCTCTGATTTGGAAGTGAAGCAGTTTAACATCGTGTCCTGAAGGAAACAGGTAATCAATAATTTCAGTTTTGGTTACTGTAAAAGGTAAATGAGGCCTGTATATTTGTTGGGCAAGTAAGCAATACAGGGCTTAGCAAAGCTTAAGCAAGGCCTAAGAGAGAACTTGAATACCCACAGTACAAGGACACAAAGTAGACTTCCTTTAGAGGAGAAAAGAAGTAAGAGTAGGCCAAAAAGGTCTTACAGTTCCAGAGTAAAAAAAAAAAAATCTAATTTCAAGCATGTTTTCTGGGGGCAAGAAGCAAAACCAAGAAAATACCTCACTCCACTGAACAAGTCTGTTAGGAATTTTAACAGGAGATGGCTACAAGGTAACCTGCAGTTAGCAACCAAGAGGTTGGATGCCCATTGTGGTTAATCTGGGAGATGATCTGAATCTGTTGCCTGGATCCTGTGATTATAATTTTGGTTTTGGGCTTGTTTGGAGGTGGAAACTCTAGAAGCTTTACTGAGAACAGAGGAGGGCTGCCTGAAATTACCAGATTGAGAAAGGGAGCTGAAGATCAGGTCGCAGTCATGTCTGGACATTCCCATAACTCGAGATTAATCTGCCCACAAGAACGGTGTCTGAACCGTCAGTTCAGCAAAGCAAGATTGCTGCTGAAACCAGAGCACCTTTTCCAGCAGAATGACTTTCCAAAACTAGCATTTTAGGATCTGATAGAAAGAAGCAGCTATGGCCACGTGTATGTAACACACACAGCTCTGCGTGCACAGCCCACAGTCAGTGCTGCACACAGGTACCCACTGGCTGTGGTACAGAGCTTTGACAAAGAGTGCTTTCTTTTTCTCACTGGCCATAGATCATGTTAAATTCAAAACTAAACTCTGTGTTTAACCTGATGATGAGTTTGCATTCTTCTATTCTTGACTTAATCACTGCTACACTCTGCTTTACCCATCAAGAGCTGGTATCAGGTAAGGCAGCCGCCATGGGAGAAATTGAACCTGTATTTCACAAGGTGCATCAGTGCATCAGTTAAACAAAGGAATCCATAGCTCCAGTGATAATGTAGTTGTTTTTGGTCCTGGCTTCTCCCTGTTGCTCTGCCTGACATCTGTGAGGAACTAACAGAACACAGGGTTGAAATGCCTGTACCCAGCTGTGGACAGACAGGAGCTGTTGCAAACCCCTTTTATCCCTGTGGCTGAATCTGTAGAAGGCATGTAAGAAAACATACAGGTAAGTTATCTTGATTGTAAGTCACTTGTAGATATCAGCACAATTCTGAGGAACAGCTAATTTTATTTTACCAAGTGTTGCAGTACATGGCACTAAAATCCCTGCTAGAATTATTCAGTGAGTAGTCAGAGGGAAAGAGTGAGCTGTTCGCTGGACCGCCACCACTCTTTCTTACTTTTAATGCAAATCCTATTGGGCTTTTCTCCATGGCTTGTCTGGGCCGTGCCATGCTCCACTGTAGAAGCTGAACAGATTGCATGTGAAGCTTAGCTAGAAGTGCCACCTTCACCATTTTTGTGAAGACTGACCACAACCACAGAAAGCTGTCCAGAAAGCTGTGCACTTCTGCAGCTCCTCTCCTGTCTTATGCCTTGGGATGCCCATACACATCCACAGGGAATGTTCACCAGAGATCTGTCAACCTCCTCTCTTATCCCTGCTGCTCACCCTCAGGCCCCAAGGTAAGTAGATGCTTTGTCAGAACCCCAGAAATAATCTTTGAAGTACCACTAACCAGAGAGGTATGAGGCAAACAAAGTAGACCAGCACAGGCACACTGGAAAACACAGTAATTTAAGCAGACTGAATCGCTTGGGGCTGGGGTTGCCAAGAGAATTTTTGGGCCATGAGAACATTTATACACCCTGGGCCTG
Source organism: Falcunculus frontatus (assembly GCA_013398115.1). Classification (NCBI taxonomy): domain Eukaryota; kingdom Metazoa; phylum Chordata; class Aves; order Passeriformes; genus Falcunculus; species Falcunculus frontatus. The sequence goes on along the minus strand of VZRV01008493.1, from coordinate 736,640 downwards.
GGCTGCCTTCTCCATCCCATCATGACTTCCAGCCCTAATTGATTGGAACTGCCAAGCCTGGCTGCCAAGCAGAATATTTTTACAATCCTGGTTCTATTTATGCACTGACAAATAAAAAACTTGGTGTCAGAAAAGAAACTGTGAAGCAGAACTGCAGAAAAAGAAAGGAGCTGGCAGAGAGGACTACGAAATGATGAACAAGGCACTGAGGGGTGGTGCCACATGTTAGTACTGTGCCTGGTGCAAGCGATGGTTGAGAGCACATCTAGAAACATGACTGTACAGGTCTCTGAAACACCCTTTGGCAAGATGCTTTATTTTGAAATATGCACTGGCCTCTGCTGGAGATGAACTTGCTTTTCTGCTTTCAGTCTGGTTCAGAGACAAATGACACCCAAATTTATCACCTTTATCAGAGCATTTTAAAGCATGGAACCAAACCATTACAAAAATAAAACCACAAGGGATCTCAGTAGAAGCAGAATATTTTTATTTTCTATGACAGAAAAAAAAAAGTTTTGGAAAAAACCCCTCTTCTTTCTCAGGCAGCAAGACAGCCTTTTTAGCCATGGAGGAAAAGGTAGTGTCCTGGTCTGATTTCTTCCACTAGTCAGAAGAATTGGTGGATGTCCACTTGTCATAGGGGAATCACCTTGGAGGACCATGATGTTCTGAAGGCTGTTTTTTACACTGGTACATGACAACCTAGGCATTTATTACAGCTGCCCCAATCTAAAACATCTTTTCTCTTTCATCGCTACCTAAAAAAGATACAAGAATAGTAACACTTCTCTCACAACAGCTTCTCAGCTCTGCTTCTGCTGATGGACTGACCGCAAGCCTTCACGAGTTTGTTTGTCATACTTTTAGTCAGATGGGGCTGTCTCTCCAGTTACACTTGCTGTAATTTTATGAATGAATCACACTTGGTAAAATCTAGAGAATATCTTTAGTAGACCCTAGGAGATAGAAAGGTGAGGGTATTCTGAAATGTGATGACTTTTACCATATCCGAGTCTGGATTCTCTCTGCTTTTGCTCTTTTGCTATTTGGTGTGATGAACTTCCTGTCAGTCTCTGAGCTTCCTACAGCACAGGCTGTCTGCAGCTGCTGATCAGGCTTCTAGATCAAAGAGTAAAAGTGAGATGTGGGTGCATTTCCAGTATTTGGTAAGAGCTTATCTGAACACTTTCTGTTGGTTTCCTGTTGGTTTCCATGGTAGCCATGAGCAATGAGATGCCCAGGCAGACATTGGAAGCAGATAAACTCATCAAAGGACAGTAACAAAGCAAGGAGGTTCAATAAGAAGCTGTGTTACTCATTGAGTAAATACAGCCGCCATCACAGCACCGATGGCAGACTGGCCCAGAATTGGTTTACTGTAGTAAGATCAGTGCCCCTTCTCATGCATTAAGTGGGTGACCTGATCTTTTATGCGATCCACCAGGAGTGTTTTATAAGCAGAACTGCCACATAGTCATTTGTCACTGCAGGGCTGGGAAGATGACTGCTGAGTTCTGCCCTTCTGTCTGCCTCCACTTATGAAAATTGATTGTGTATTGATTGTATGGTATATTGACTTACTGCTAACATCATAAATAAGGGCTGTAAATCTGCCTACTTTTTCATAGCAAGGATAAGGGACTGCCTACACGTGAAGAGTGTCCTACCGCGTTTTCACATCCAGGCTTCTGTAGCAGCAGCCACGAAGGGAGAGAAAAAATGCCCAGGCATCTCATATGACAGAGCATCTGACTGAGGCATGGCCAGGTAGGCAGCTGCGGGCACAAGAGGTGAAAATATCGTGTTAGGTGACCTAATCACCTCTTTCTTCCCATTCAGCAGCGTTGGAAAGAAGAGATGCCAAACCTTCCTTCGGGCATCACCTCAGCAAGCGAGACGGGAGGTTTCAGCCCCTGTCCTAAAGCAGAGCCACCGGCCGTGCGCAGGAGCGATGATTTCCCTGGAAGCTCGTTTCCTCAAGGAAAGCAGCAGAGCGGGCCCTCGCCCCGCGGAGAGGAGAGGCGGCAGCGGCAGGCGGTGGCGGTGTCCCGGTCCCTCGGGAGCATCCCGCGGCCCCGGAGGCTCAGGAGGGGTCGGGAGCCGCTGGGAGCCCAGCCCAACCTCGGAGCCTCCGCGCTGCCCCGAACCCTTCTCGCTCGCCGGCTTCTTTTGCCCACCTGCCAGCAGGGACGGAGAGAAGCGGAGGAAGGAAATAAAATTTTCAGGTGCCGTCCCCGAGTTATAGGGTGCGCCCCCGAGTTAAAGGGTTTCTGCCTTCGGAGGTAGCGTGCTCGTCCTCTGCAGAAATAAAATTAACCTTACCAGCCCAGGAGTAGCTTCACTGTGAGCGGCCGTCTTTTTCCTCCTCTCCCCTCAATCCCCCTTCACTGCAACAGGCAATCTGAGAAGACGCCTCTCCCCATCACTCCCCAGTGACTTGTGCAAGCATATCTGATGGTCTCGCCGCGTTTACTAAGGCACAGCTCGGTCTTGCATGTTTTTGGAATGGGCAGGCCTCAAAGAGAAAATAAGAGAAATTCCATGATATTTAATTCCTTCCTCTGTATCCAGGAAAACCAGCCTCAAAGGGTGTAATTTTCTCAGTCTTGTCTGATTTTCCAGGAAAGTAATTTGTTTGCAGCCATCATAAATCGAGAGTCTGAAACGAGGACTCTCCAGAATATCTGTCCTTTGCTTATCAAGCATATTGGACGAAAATGATAAAAAAGATACAGAAAGAGTTTCCTCTAACAAGGCAGCATTTTTTTAATCATACATAGAATCAAGGGAAAGGTAGTGAGGAATTAATTTATCACTCATCACTAGAATTCATTTTATCTCTGGGTCTGATTCCACAGCACAGCATTAATGCCAACAGGATAGCACACAGAAGTATTCGAGAGGAAACCACTGTAATACCTAGCCTTAAAGTATGACCATGATTGCAGCCATCACTGCAGAACAGTTTGGTTTAGAAATTATTATTTCCTGAGATTTCATGTTCTCTACAGGAATAAAAGAGTGAAGAGTTGTTACATATAACTCAAACTTGTTCCATTTGTATTTAATAAGCAAGAACTATGTACCTGATCATAAAATAAATGATCAGTTCCTGAGGCAACAGCCCTCCTATTTAGAGACAGCACAGAAACAGAAAGGGAAGGAACAATGAAAGGCAAACACCCCTAGTTTTATTTACTTGTGGTGTTTAACCTTTCCCTGGGTTTCTACCTTGTGCAACCATCTGACTTTTGGGGGCTGTCTTCAGGTGCAATACATTATATTTGATTCTTCAAATGAACCGTAAGTTTCATAATGACCTGGAAAAGAATTTGTGTGGAAATTGTAAAGTACTTCCTTTTTACCTTTTTTAAAAGTGTCAGGGTAATAAATAGACTGCAAGAAAAAAAAGAGATAAAAGCCCCAGGACATATATAATCTTATTCAAGTAATAATAATTCTCATGCATAAAGAAGCTAATATTGGTTTTGAGAGTTTTTAAGTAGTCATTGGATTATTTAAAAGCTATATATAGTGTGCATTTCTGAAGAATTTTTTTCTTTATAGGAAGATGTACAAGAAAAGTCAAAGTTAGTACACAGCTGATCTTTACGGAGTACATCTTTTTAAATATAAGGGAAATATCTGTATATTTTTAAAATAATTTTTTGTGTGAGTAATTTTGTCATCTTGCTCTTTTGGGGATTAAAAAGGTTTGGTTTCTTTGCCAGACAAAGGAAGACAGAGAGAATTATGCTGACTTTATGCTAATGATTCAAATGGAGTCCTCAAACTGTCAGAATTGTCGTTTTGTCAGCACAACCTGCTTTGGATAAACCGGGAGAAGACAGTACAAAGATGGCTGCTAGGGAGGTTAAAATGTGAGATCAAAGTTACCTATCTTCTCCAGAGGTGTGCAGCAAATCCATCTCCGGGAAAACATGAGAAGGTAGCACCGAGTTGAACTTGCTCACGACCAGCTGGGGCATCAGTACGCTGCACACCATAGCACAGCATGGATATGCCCATGTGCCCCTACAACATCAGCTCCACAGACACTGGGATCTGAAACTGGCTGTGGCTCCCTGCAGCTCAGGAGCCTTTGCGGGTCCCTGTTTATGCATGTTCCTCTATGGACTGTAAACTCCTTGTGTAAGCACGTTTGTCCACCTTCCTGTCCTTAGGCAGAGAGTGTCTGAGCAGTAGAGGCAGAAGTGGAGTCACAAGGAGACAGAGCAGCCGTCGGGGAGGGAATGGACTGCTTTTGGAAGAGCCATGCAAGCAGACTGTGAACATGGAGAGTGGAATATTCTCTCTCTGGCTGGAAAGACAACAGGTGAAAGTAAGGCAAAGCCAGAAACCTAGACCTGTTCCTTGCACCCTCATGTCTCTGCGACCTTTCGGTGACATCACATCACCCATCTGCCAGCCTGGAGCCATGGAAGCATTTGCTGTGCCCACGTGTCAGTGGATAGCCAAAAAGCACGAGGAGGCTGGGGCTGGGCTGGCAATTATCACCCAGTGATGCCGAACACTGAATGTGTTTCTAGTGACCGTCACGCTCAAACTTTCACTGAAGCCAGTCAATGTTTCTAATGCTTCTCTAAACCGGGTAAGGAAGCAAAGCACTGTTGCTCTGAGTTTTCTCGTAAAAGTACAGTGGCAGAGAAGGTATCTGACAGCCTTGAAACATCACATCAGCAATGTTCCTCCTCCCAGCTCCATGCTCAGTGCTGTACCAAGGTGTTACTTCTGTCACTTTCCCATGGGCTGAACACTAGGGATGCTATGCCTCTGTTAAAGTGCATATCTACCTGGAAAGAGCAGAATCTTCTTTGAAATTTTATGTGTCATCCATACAATCATGCTTTAGAGCTTTTATTTTTCAATGGGTTCTGGTTTTACAATAAGCCCTGTGGGGGGGAAAAAAGGTTGGAATAATAAATAAGCATGAATAGGGTGCATGAATAATGATCTGAGATCTGGTCTTTCACAGCACTCAGAGAAGCCATCCTTTTCTGGCTTGCATTATGCTGCTGAGATGCTGCTGCTAACCTGATACTATTTCTTGTCCATCTTGACTAAAAAGGTAGCATTTGATTTGGAAATAGTACATTTTTTATTTTAAATGGAATAGAAAAAAATTGATTTTAAGCCCTAATTGCATACATGTCAAATAACATGTCACATTTAAAGGCTGTTGTGGGAGCCAACTGGTGTAATTGTATATGGACAGTGTTATCTAATTTACCCTGCTTTGTATGATTTACTGCTATGTTTTGCTGTGGGTTGCATTATTTAGTTGTTTGATAATCTCTTTTCTTTCTGTTGTGATTTATGACGTGGCATTTCTGCTTGTTTTATACCAGTGTGTTATTTTGTCAATCAAAATCTCTTTGTGCAACAGCTATATACAAAAAAGATAGTGGAGAACAGCCCATATAGCATATCTAATGTTTACTTTAAACAGATTATTTATGGCAAAACATATCAGAGGAACCAATTTGCAAAGCAATGGTTGGTTATATGTAAAGAACAAATGCTGCAATCAGCACTCTATGGGTTAGCTTGTGTATGTTTTGTGGATCTGTACCGTTGTCTAAATGATTAATGGGGACAAAATGAAAACTCTTTTTTTCCCCGTTTGAGCCTTTGTAGTTTTCCCTTCTTTCTCCTGATGGTGGAGTCGTATCCTCTGTCTTCGCTGCATCACATCTCCTCACCTACCCAGCCTTCTCGGGGACCGAGCACGGAAAGAGTACAGGGCCTGGCTGCTGCCCTTCCCTGCTGCAGGCTGGGGAGGCGCAGAGGGTTTTGTCTGCTTTGGTGGCTGTGTGCCCCTGAGGCACAGATGATGAGCAAAAGGAGGATGGAATATGTCCTAAGGGTTCGAGGCTGTGTGCTCAAGAGCCTGCGTATGCAAGCCAAAGGCAAGATGTAGAAGAATACATTAACTGTGGTCTTTAACATCTCCAGGTGGGATGAGAATGCCAGTGCTCCTTTTGATTGCTTTCTACACAATTACCAAACTTTGCAGTTCACAATACATAATTTTACAAGCTCTTCACTGATCACTTACTGAGTACTTTATTTGTGAGAAGGAAATGCAAGAATCTACTGAAATGAAATAAAATGCACTTTAGACTTGTGAAACACATGGCTTACTATGAACTCTCCACAAAATACGGCAGTGAAGTGACAGCAATGCTAATACTATCATACAAAATAGAAAGAGCAATCTGTAAGCCAATGCTTAAAAGAAATTTTCAATTACAGTGTCTTCCATTTTATAAGAACCACTTCTACTAAGAAAGGCACTCATACAGAAAACCAGCTTGAGTACTAAGCAGTTGAATGATGATGTATAGTACGTGCAAGCAGCCTTCTCAGATCACTGCAGAGGGCATAAAGTGTTAAATTAGTGCTGCTCAGGTTTGTACCTGTATGAATTCTTGATCCTGTTCCAAGCAAAAGCGAAAATCAAATTGGCTTCCGAGGACTCAAATTCACCCATGGTTTTTAATTTACCACCTTAAGCATTAAATCTCTGCCTATGACCTCAGTTATTTACATATTATTTAGATGTCAGCATGGTATAATCAGGGCTTTAGATGGTCTAGAAGACATCTTTAGACAAAGAGACAAAAAATAAATTGTATTTATTGAGAAGGAGCAAACATGCCTGAAGTAGCTTCAGAAGGTGGAGACTTTCATGTTGATTTCAAAGGGAATGTAAATGAGTGCAATGTTGCATGAGGTGCATTTATATCTTTAATACCTCTCACATATTTGTCATGGGGAAAAAGTGAATCTGTTTTTAGAAAAAATCCTTGCCAAAAAAAAAAAAAAAGGAGAATGAGAAAGTGCAGTTCCCACCCCAGCTGCCAATTGGTATTTCCGGGTTAAGTGACCAGAGGCTTTATGGCCCTTCTCAGAATTAGAGGTTTACATGCTTTCTTTCTCTGTCTTTATCTCAGCATTCACAGGCTCAGGGGATGCTAGGTATTTAACGAAAAGATGACAATTTATTCACTTGAAACAAAAAAACTTGACAGGTCCAGATGACTTTAAAATTTATGACGTAAACAAAAGCAAGACAGGAAATAAACAAATATTTCACATCAAAGCTGCTGTTGATGACAGTATCCTTATTTTTATAAAATACTAGAAAGGGCATTTTTTAAGGAAATGAGAAAATAAGAGTGGTGCTGGTTTAGATGGAGGAAATAAACAGGTACTGTATTTTGTTATCTTTCCAACTAAATGCAAAAATTCAAAAAATTAACTGTGGAGGCAGTGTTCAGAGTGTATATAAATCAAAGGCTTTCCTTTAATCCTTTACTAATCCCTTACTTATCTTGCCTACTGTACATGCATTGTTAACAAAGATACAAACAGAGCAAAGACACACAGACATGCTAAAGGAGTTAAATTCCAATATTTCAAATACAAAATGCAGAATGCCCACCACTGAAAAAGTCTTTGTACTGACCCAGGTATAGTTAGTTTTTAAGATTAATAAAACATTTTCACAGTAGTTAGCAGCTCACATATTTTTGAATTATTGAGCCACTTCTTCTTTTTTTTAATTATGATAAATATAAAAGATTTATAAAGATAATGTAATGGTCACCTTTGGATTATACCAATGTACTAGATTCTCATCATAATTTAGGAATAAGTAACAGAAATGTAATTCAAATGCTTTATTTTTTATGTGTATTTTATGAGAGAAATTCAATTAATATATTTATCTTTTGCTAGAAAAATACTTGTAATAGGAGAACAGAAGTTGGCCCCTAAGTAATATTCCAATTCTTTTTTCAAATTCAGTTCAAGATGAAGGTTATTGAAAATAATACAAATTATTTTCAGTGACACTGGTTATATCTTAAGAACAGACTTTTCTTGGTGATAATGAATTTGACATTTGAGTGTTCCAGAGACCTGCAATATTTTCTTAAAGGATACAATGCAACCGGAATTTTCAATCTGCTGTGTTTCAGATAATTCAAAAGAAATGTGCCTACAAAATTGAAGCACAACTTTGTTTAGCTTAACCTTGTGTTTTGTTTCATTTTATAAATTACCCCAATCATCTTGATTTTAAAATTGAAGAGGAAAACTGTTCCAGATATGACTTGTATAATCAAGTGTTGTTGATGCCATACCATTTAGCGTATATTTTAATGGTTAAATGTGAAGGATTATCAAGTCATCGAGTACAGAGGTGTCTGTGACTGAATTATTTGATGCTAGATATTTTTCTGAAAACTCTACACCACTGTTCATTGTGTGTATGATGGTGCTGCTGGTGGAGGTATGAAGCAAAGTTAAAACAAAATAAACTAAAAAACCAACCAAACAACCAAAAACCCCAACCAAAAGAACCACAACTCTTTAGAGACTGGATAAATAGTAAGAAGCATGTTTAATACAACTAATTTATAGATGAATGTGGTGCCAAGCTAGAATACATTAACAAGGTAAGGCTGCAGGGTCTCTAGGTAAGATAATATATTGCTTTCATTAAAAAGCAATCTGCATGGACCATATCCACTAACACTGGAAACTCTGCAGCTGTCACCTTTATCAGGGGAACAAGAGCAAGCCACTACATTTTAATCACTGGAGTTTGTCAGGAACGAAAAACAGCCAGCTTCCCACAAATCAACAGACATGTATCCTGATAAGGAGAGTGAATTGGAAAAGGACAGCTACACCCCACACTACACCACCTATTCTGGAGTGATCAAAGCACTGTAATTGTAGCAGATAAATCTACTGAATTAGGCTCTGGGATGAAACACTCGTCTTTTCACAAAACAAACACAGGTTTGCTTGAGTCATCTGTGACGTATTTCATTTTTTAGTACTTGCCACAAAGGCAAAAAGAAAGAAAAATAAAATGTCTGTATCCAAAATTTAGTGGCATTTTTTCCAAAATCTCTTTCCCAGCCATTACACAGTAATTAATATCTGAACTGCTGTTCCTGGGGTATTCTTCTGAGAAGCTCTGACAATAAAATTAAACATGGTGATTTATTAATACTCATAGCCTTTGAATTTGTCATATCTGATACACATGAGAGCAGATACTGTTTTTCTATGGTAGATAATTTTTCTTCAAAAAGAACACACTAAGGAATTGAAAGGGGCAATGTTTGGGACAAGAAGAACTTGACTATTCTTGCAGAAGACATATTATGAAAGTCAGATTTTAACCTCTAGTGCAATCATAGTTATATGACAGCTTTATTTTACACACTGATAGCAGATGTGACCCCTGTAATGGATAAAGCAACAAGGATTTCCTGAAATGAAAGAAGTATTAAATAAAGGCTTTCATGGAAAAATTTTTTGTCCAAAAGAAATAAGGAAATCTGCTTGTTTGTAGAGGGATGACTGTAACTTTTTAAGGCAGGGAGGGACTGATAGACAACTTTTTTTTTTTTAATATGAACAAATACAGAAAAAAAAATTACTTTTTTTAGGGACAGTTATTCTGGTTTCCAAGACCTTGGGAGTACTGATTAAAATCAGTTTAATGTGACAGAGGGGTCTTTTAAAAAGGAGTTCTTCTACTACTGTGCATACAAGGCTTGGAGGGAATGAGATATTATCATTTCATAGGATTTACTGTTCTGAACTCCCCATCATGTACTAAATTTGGTAGAATTAGTCCTTTTCTATGAGCTGGTATGATCCTTCCTGGCAATCCAGATGAGAGGGCTTAGCTAAACAGTTTATTACCATTTGTACCTGAAGTTCGAGATCTTAATTAGCACTGAGAGGGAAATAATCCTTGCCACGCCTCAGTAGTAAGGTAGCAGTATCAGTACTAATCTTGAAAAGTAGAATGCACCAAGGATCATTACTGTGATCTGTTATTTGCTGCTCATGCTACGTCTTCTTATTTATAGCATTTCAAAACTTTCCAGCATTCAGAAAATATTCCAAATAAATAAATTAAATGTGTGTTATTGGAACCCTCCAAGGCAGTTTCATGAATGAGAGCCATGCTCCTGTTGCATATTCAATGCAGCTAACAATCACCGAACATCAAAGCCACAGATCTCAGAAATTAAATTGAGCTCCTAATTAGAAAAGTTACTGTGAGGCTGTTCTAGGAGCTAAGTGTCAGAGGGATCATCCTGCGGCATATTCTCCGTGAGGACACACATCCCATCTGCAGCAATTTGGAAGGCGTGTGGAGGCAGGCCCCGGCAGTCACAGACAGGTCACCGCAGAGGCTCCGGGAAGTGCCCGAACAGTTGTGCGGGACACGCATCCAAGCCTCCATCAGAAGCCTTGGACATGGGCAGTCTGACTTCCACAGGCACTCCGACAAGGTATGGGCTGTGGGTTTGCTTCTCCCCGTGCCCCGGGGTGACGGGGCCAGGCCGTGCAATAGACCAGAGTTCGCAGGCCCTGCCGGCCGTATCTCCGCGCTGCTTGTAGGCCTGGCCGGCTATCCATGAGAACAGCGAGGGGTGACCGCAGCACTCACTGCCGAGCAGGTAGCTAAGAAAACCAGCCCCTGTCACTTTCTCTCTGTTTTTGTTCATGTTGAAAGCTCTGGTATCCAGGCATCACCCCCCAGCGCTCCCACACAGAGAGAGAGCTACGTGTACGGACACTTTTCCTGCATGCTCAGCTGCCCTGTGGAATCATTTCACAAACACGTGATTTTCCGTGTTTTCACTGAGAGATTTAATTGATTAATTAATTTCAATATCACAGTGGTTACATACGTCTTACTGAGGTGGGGATATCAGAATCTATTGCAAAGGGTGTAAGAAGCTCACTGGACAGCAAAGATGTACCTACCTCTGTTTTCAGGCAGTTTAATTCTATTACTGATCTCAAAGTATAAGAAGATGATGTTGATGAACACTTCCTGAAAAGAATAAGGAATTGTGCTTGCATTTTCTGAATTCTCTACATGTTTATGTATGAGAGAGAAACAAAAATTCCAGGCTGGATTTTTTTTTTATACACTTGAAACCTGTTGGTTAGCTGAAAATCAGAAAACCAAACATGAAATCAGTTTATTCTGATGTTTTACCCCTCAAAATCAGTTATTTTTGTCTCCTCTGCATTTCAACAGCCCTTCTATGGGTAAAATAATACCCAGAATGGCAAGAGAATCAAAGATTTCTTTTTGGCTATCATTTGCTTCTGAAATAAAAATTTGGGTCATCCATCATCTGGAGAGCTACTAGAATAAAATCACCAATATTCTGTCAACGCTGTGAAGGAAGTCCCATTGTCTTTCTGTTTTCTTGTACTTTACAAGAGAAGATCTGAGTATTTCATGTTGATTGCTTGATTGGCTGCACTGGGACTCTTTAAAAATACTAAAAAAATCAACAGTCTGGTACAAATCAAACACAGGGTTCTATCAATCATGAGCCTGGAGCATTATCTGAGGTTTTTACCCAGAAACATGTCATTAAAAGTTGCAGAAATTAATTGGTGCCATTGGCTGTAATGGCCTTTCCTGACACAGTTTCTCAAATGTAAAGAAAAATTATGGATAAGGCAAATTCCTCATGGGATTTTTGTAGATGTCTGCTTTGTTCTGTTATTGTTTATTGCAAATGTTATTACTGTGATCTATTGCCCCATCATGCTTTGTCTATACTGCTTATACCATTTTGCAGCCCACAACACAACTGAGGGCTTCTGTCACTGACCAAGATAGCGCTTATTTTTAAATGCTATGTTTTATATATTCCTATAGTGATCTCTAGGTGTTAATTTTCTGTGTTTAAAATTTCATACTTAAACAGATCTCGTTCTGATTGAATAAATGTTGACAGTGATCTGCCTGGAAGAACTGTGAATCTTGTCTCAGTGTGTGCTTCTGCTTTTGTTAGTTGGTAGCTGTACAAAGCTGCAGGAATTACTCATTTATTTCAATTCTTCTGATTTGCATACCTAAGAAGTGGGTCTGTTAGATAACAGCTGTCACTCCCTTTCTTTTTAAATTTATTACTTACACAACCGTCTTCTTAATTGCAAGTTATTTTACCCTGACAGCTAACTTTCCAGAAAGGTAAATATTTTAGGAGCAGAAAACTAAGAAATGCAGCCCATGCCTTACAGCAGTGCAAAAATAGTGGTAAATTAATCCCCCCAAATTAGATTTGAGATTCACAAAATATTTCATGCTTAATACCAGCGGGTCATCTTAATACCATCACTGAAGTAAGATTATACAATTGCATGCATTTCCAATTAAGCAATTACATTGCATTTTCCATTCTGGGGCTTGAATGATTTGCCTATCAGCACTTGGGACTGTAAGTCTCTCTTAAAAAACAAACAAACCAACCAATGAACTGTTGTGAATTAAACTTTAAAGTATATTTTTCTTCATTAAACCCTCTCAGAATATTCTGTGTATAGTTTATTGGAGCTTTAGGTCAACCTGTTCAGTGTTTTCTGTAATATGCTAATGGTTGTATATGATACTCTCTGTCAGTATAACCAAAACCCAACAAGCACGGGCAAAGAGGAAAGCTTATTGCTATATGGCAATCTCAGCAGTGTAGGGGTGTTTCCTTTCCCCTCCTAGGCTTTAGGGTCATTATACTCATGTGAGAAGTGAGGTAAAAGGATCAGCACCTGCGCAGACTTCAGTCCGTAAAACAGTGATGTTTAGCCTGTCATCTTCCAGTTTTAATCTCTTTCTGCAGTGCCCATTAGTAGTCTGTCTTCTGCCCACACACTTTGATTCTGCCTGGTGACGCAACTCCACTACACTCTCTAGTTCTGGTAATGTCAGTGTGCGGCTTCCAAACACACGCTTTATCTCTTTGTCACTGTCAGTTTGGTTTTGATTGGGTAGTTTCAGAGCTGTGCTTTCAGAGTATTTGAATTGATTATAGAGTGCTAAAGTTGTAAATCCTTGCAGAGCCCCAGCAAGAGTTCGGTGAAAACAGAAACGATAGGATGTGCGGTCTCACGGGATCAGCAACAGAAACACAGATTTTCTTTCATAAGGGTTTTTTGTGGTGTGCCTTCTCTTGCCACTGATAGTCTTATTCTACCATATCAAGGTTTATGCAGTGATATGTACCAAAGGGTATGTTTTTGGTGACCTATTTTACATGTCATTGTAATGGCATCCTCATTGTAATAATCAATCATCCCTATAGCAAAAGTATGACCATTTTTATTTAGACTTTTGCTATCATTCTCAAGAAAATAAAGTCTGCATTTTAATAGCTCTACAGGTTATGGGCTCTGTTACAAAGGCTGTTCCTGCAGGGCAGCATTAGTAGGCTGGAGATGTTGACAAGTCCCATTCTGTGATTCGAGTATCAAGGGGAACGGCTTTCTCTACCCTTCTTTGTTGATTTCCAAGACCAGTACTCTACCCTCTTTCTTTCTTCATGTTTATTGTTCCATCCTCATCTCTCCATTATGGGTCATACATCCCATATTTTTAATGACCTTCGCTGGGGAACTGCTAAGAACAGCTGTATTTGGTGTCACACCATGTCTTCAGAAGACCACATCAAAGGAGTCTAAGCTGGAGCTCCCAGTGACATTGTTCCCACCTGAAATTATTTTGTTTAGGACCACAAACTCTGCCATCCATTTAGCTAGGTACTTGTGGCACAACATCTTTTAACGCTAAAGCAGCCAGTGCACATGTGTTTTTGCAGTGCCTGGAAGTTAAAGCAGTTCCTAAGTCAAGAGATTTTGCCTGCTCTTATCTGATCATCTTCCAACTCCTGGTGATTTTTTAGGTGCTCATTATGAGTATGATGCTGAAGCCATTCAGTGAAGGTGCCACACAGCATGTCAAGTGATGTGACATTTACAGTAAAAGCTATAAGTAGGCAACGTGTATTTTTATTTTAAATCAACTGAATTAATTATTCATCACACAATTTAAAGTACTTATTATTTTGCTAAATTGTGATCTATATTTCAACATCTCACCAAAAAGGCTACATTTGTTAGACTGTTTTCAACGCTCAGTTTAATTTTCTATAATTCACACCTAGAAATCTAAAATGATGTCTGAGGTCTCATAACCAGTGTGTGTCTTTGTATTGAAAATAGAAAAGAGCTGCATGTCAAGTGCCTCACTCATATTTGTTTAATCGCATTGTAAGAAGAATGCTTGGACAGTTCTGTTTCTTCTTTCTCATTCAGAAAAATTTGTACATAGGTACTCAGAAGCAATGTATCAGAAAGTTTCTGAGTTTCCATGTGAACTCCCTGTACCTAGCACGCTCCCTTGCTGCCAGCTCCCAAGGAGAGCCCCTGAGGAGATGTGAGGAGCAATCCAGAGAAGGTGGACAGTTGTCTGCTGAAGTAATTTCTGCCGTTCCACGCTACTTTTCCTGTACCTTTCAGGGTAAGGCGGCAGGATGCCCTTACTCGACTTCCATTTCCCCCAGCAGCTGATCAAATGATGTATAAGATGGATACAAGGACACAGCTTGCTGAAGCTCAGCCATTTCCTCTGCTTCCCATGAGCTTCCAGTAGCTGCAACCAACAGGTCTCAGACCAGTATTTCCTAATTATATTCTGTGCACTGCTCTTCTGACAGTCATCCCTACAAAGAACAACTGTAAAAATCAGCTTGTCAGTGGGCTTAGGGAGTGGGGTTAGGTTTTCTTAGAGAATGTGGTTCTGATTTATCAAACCTGCTGGTCACTTGACAAAGTTAACAGAGAAGAAACCTTTATTTCTATCTGGTCAGCCGTGCAGCCAGGCTATGAGGCTCTGCGTGAAGACTGTGCAGCACACACAGAAAAGGGCTATTGTGGCTCTGCACTCAGGAATGTTGACATGATGTGGAGAGGACCTGCTCCTGCTTTCTCACTGGTGTAGTTGTGCTGTTCCCAGAGTGTAGTCAGGTTCTTTTAAAGCCTTAGAACAACAGGATCCAGACCAGACCATTTTTCAGAAACAAGCATGGGTTTGATCCTTAGTTTGTGTAAACTGGCACAGCTGCAATTTGCTTTTGTGGGGAACTTAGTGGCAATTTAAGACATTTGAGAGGCTAGCTTACCAAGCAAAGCAATGAAAACAGAGACGTAGACCATTAAAATGTGTTGATAATAGAGTTTTTTATATATATTCTGCAAGCTTCTCTTTAATCTTTAAAATTTATATAATTTGCTGTCTCTGAGACAGAACATTGAGGGGTTTTGATATATTTTCAAAGGTCAGGCACAAAGTCATGTTCCTTTAGGGGCCTTATGGCTGTTTGTGCTTTTTTGATGTTTGTACCATCGTGCAGACCTGATAAGTAGATGAATGACCATGATAAATGTGCATAATGAGAAAGTGATAAGAATTGCAGCATCTGACATGAGTTATGTCTCTGTTGTCCAGAAATGGAGATGCTCTACTTTTATCTTTGCTCTCTAATTTCTTAATTAGGAAGAAAGCATATTTTCCACCCAGTGCATATATATTTGGCAAGGTTGCTGTCTAATAACAAGATATGTCAGCCAATTACCTTATTATAGATACTGCTGTGCTCTTTTTGCTTAAGACTGTCTCTCCTCCTTGTAGAGCAGGAGACACAGGATCAAAGTTTATGCAGTGATATGCACCAAAAATTTCTAGACATAAAATAAAAGAATGATTAGCGCCCAATCCAGCAAATATTTGAAAATAACGTGCTCATTTTCTCACATATAAGGTCTGATTCAAGTTGCTGGGATTAGTTTTATGAGTAATGACACACAGATGTATTTTGAAAAACCTAGCTATTGAGATCAGATTCTAATCTGAGTTGCCCAGAAAGTCTGGAACCTGGAAGCCTTATAAGGGCAAAATTCCCTTTAATGAGATTTCTCCAATTGATAGGCCTCTTCAGAAAAACAACCAAAATAAAGTAGTCCTCTAAAACTTACCCACTGCGTGCTGTTGGAGAATTTGCCCTGTGGATTTTTTATGAAAGCACAGTCTGCATTCAAGGACCTTAACTTTGTAGACATGAGCTGAGTGGTCTGAATTAATTTATTCTCTAGATGCTTTCAAACCAGTGATTGTTCATTGTCTTACATCTCTACTCTGCAAAGATTCACACATCTGCATGTGTGTTCAGGCCAAACACTTCCACATTTGTGGAAGCAGAGCTTAATGGACTGAACCTACTTCTCTCAAAGTGAGTGGCAAAACTGTTCTCTTGAGTGAGAGCAAGATAAGATTAACAGCAATAAAGCTATACCGAGCTAAAAAATTCTTCATGCTGTGAGCTGCAAAACTGTATTGATTTCAAAACCATAGAAAGGGAAATTAAAATTAATCTCTTCTGATTATACACTGCACAGTTGTTGTAATACAGTATTTCATTCTGCCATTTAGTTATTTGCATTAATTTTCTGTAATAATATGAAATTATTCGTGCTTAAAAGCTTTGATGAATATTTGAAAGCAGCTGTCTGACGTAATCACAAAAGCACAGAGTGCGTAAGTTTTTGTTTTGCTTGCATCAAAAGCCAAAGTTTATAAAATATCAGCAATACTACATGTAACAAAGAGGAGAGAAACATTTTGTGGAGGGTGTTTATTTAGATTTCTCGGTTTCCTTTCAAGCCAAGATTTGTTTACTAGAGGCATTACAATTTAGTGAGACAAATTAGGCTAAACTTTTTATCTCTGGTGGTTTGCACATGCACTGATTAAACTAGTATTTCTTCTAAAGATTGCCTAGGAAGATAAATGAACAAGAGGAGCAATTAGAGTAAGGAAAAACTAAAGATTGGCTGACATGATTTAAGTTTACCTCTAAGGCAGTTTGTCATTTTGTCTCTATAATCTCTATCAGAATTGACTAAAACCGTAAACATAAATCATTATACTAATTTATTTCACCACACTGTGGTCTGGGAGAAGAAGATTTCATTTTTTTCAACAGACTTTGGGGGATTCAAACATTTTCAGAACTTTTTTAATGTAGTATGAAAACAAGCCAGCTTAAAGCATCATTGATTAGTATTTCAGCTTCTTAAAATCTGATTTTTTTGGTGTTAAGCCAGAAATGTTCCTGTTACTATTGGTAAAATATCTGTTAAGAATTCAGAATACATGGGCACGGATTTGATTTTTTAAGTGACTGGATAAAGCTTAATGCATGACAAAACGTAATGCAAGTCCATCAGTTAATACTTCACACTAGACGAGTTAATAAGCAGCCTTCTCTCCTGAGATGCATCAGAACGAAGTCTGTAGGACCATGGAATACCTTTGCGAGAGGGAAACCAGTAGATGCCTGAGGACATCCTGCAGTATAAATCTCCATGAGCTGTCACAAGACCTGTTATAGACTCTCCAAAAATAGAGTCCTGTATATCTTCATTAGGAGCTGTGCTAACAACAGTGTCCGCCTGCAATTTTATTCAGACACCACAGTAAAGCAAGGATTATATTATGTTGCTCTTGTCAAGTGAAGTATTCCTTATCAGTGACTTTAAGGAACAGATATTCCAATGCCATTTAGACATCTGCATCCTGCTGCCTGTTTGTGAATGGTCTCATTTGGTTCAGTGGAGATGCTTGTGTGTGCTGATGGCAGCGGGGTCACTGCCTAAATTGTTCTTCCAGAGGAAATCTCATCAGAGATTCTGTCTCCCTCGTGCCTGTACTCCCACAGACCCTTGATGGCACGGGCTGTGAGTTGCCTAATTTCACCATCTACCAACCCTACCAAAACCAAAGCAAATGAAAAGTTCTTTCTGGCAGAAAATGAGGAAAGGGAACATATCTTCAAGCCTGGGAGGGCAATCTGCAGTATGGTAAAGCATATTCTAAATACTCTGAAAGTATTTCTAAACCTGAGCTAGGGGTGGCACTTTCCTACCAAACCCTAATTTAAAAATAGCTAATTTTGGGGTAACCAGAATGTGGGGAGTCTGATTTCCTACAGATTTGTTTTTCCCCGTTAATTTATTTAGCAATCCAAGAAGGAAAGTATCTGGCACAGTCACTACCCCTGTCAGATTATTTGTGGTCTCTGTGCCCTGTCTTTGTGCCCTCTCTTGACACCTGCTTTCACAAAATCCTAAGGAATTTAACTCAACTTCATACTGCTCTCTTCATCTTCCATAATTCCATGCAATCAGTGGTTCAAATGCTGCTGAAACGGAATATACAGATGAACACTAACATACTTACATGATTCCATAAGACATAGAAAAAGCTGAGTGAAATCCCATTATTTCTTGAATCTGTATTTCTAGACCAGAGCTTTTACTAATTAAGTTGTGTGAAAAATTCTGAGCGCAAACAAAAATGTCTGTGGCTCTGTACAGTCAAATTTACACAGAATGCAATAGCACATCAAGGGCTTTTCTTTTTAAGATTTAATTTCATATCTTATTTCTTAAAAGCATGCTTCGAAAGAATGGGGGATTTCTCATCTTCACACACACATACAAAAAACCTCCTGCTGTGATGACTGGGATTGGCTATTAAGGCTGGAACAGTAATTTCCATAATTGATGGCAATGTGTGGGAACAAGAAACCACTCATGCTCAAAAATGCCAAAGACTTCTAAACTTCTTTAAAATAGTTCTAAAGTTGAGATAAGCATTAATGATGTCATGAAGGACGATCAGCTCCACTGCTGGCTTGACCCCAAAGAAAAAGATGTCATTCCAAGGAGCAAATATTTTAGTGCTGTCTATGCAGGTAAACCAGGCTGAGTGAAAGCCAGAAAAATTCCTGCTTGGTTGTAAACTCACTCAACCAAGGGAAAAGAGGCAAACGGGGAAAAGTCTTCTGTCTGAACAGGAAAGACACGTTGAGAAAACGCCCATCCCAACTTTGAACTCCAGAGGGCAATAGTCTACAGCACGACGGGTATGTAGGTATGTGTTCGTTAAAATAAGAAAGAAAAAAAAGGTAATTTCCAACAGCTTCCTTGATACTACCAGCAGGATGGGAATCATGCCAGTAGACCCACAGCATTGGTGGGTGCAGAATGTACAGCCAGGGTTGCCAGAAGCGCAGCTGGTAACAGAGTGTGGGTCTATTTGGAAAAAAATGGACACTGTCACTCTGAAAATAGTCAGATGGGAGTTCAGTGGCATGCTTGAGGAAAAACAGGATAGGATATAAGTGAGGAGAAGATAGGTCATGAAAGCAGGGCTGTGTAATTTGGATGAGTCCTCATGGGTTTTTACTAATAGCTTTAACATGAGTGTGGCAAGTGTATAAAATGTTACGATTATTTTTTCTGATTTTACTTTTTAAAATAACACTCTTCACACGCTAAGAACACGGAAATTCTTGCAAGCATCATCCAAGCTGCAAAAAGTCTTGTGCAGCTTTGTTAGTGCAACATAATGTTTGATTCTGAACCAGGAACAAAAATACCTTAGTACCACTAAATTCTTTAATAATGTCATTATTTTTTGAACGGTGGGCTAGATAATGCCTGTGTTTTTCAAGTAAATCACTCCCACTCTGGCTGTCACTGGCAACACCAGAAAGCACTCTCAAGCTTCTCTCAGAAGGTAAATTCTACCGTGGCTTTTGCTACTGCGTGGAGCCCAAGAGTCGTTCTAGCTCCTCATCAAGATGTTTGCTGCCCACCCTGTCACTGCTGGCACTGTGCCTCTTCTCCCATCATGCAGAGGAGATTTCCTTGTTTTCCTCCAGCTCTAGGCAGAAATGAACTCACATGGGCACCATTATAAGTTTAATCATACGATCAGCAAAGCAAAACTTGAATAGACAGACATTAGATTGGGAGGGAAATAAAGAAGGAAACTGAAGTTGTCTATTTGGGTGTCATTTTTTTGTGCTTCCATAAGCCATGTTTATTTCATAAAGGCTATGCAGTGTTTGTTGTGACATGCTAGCACCGCCTTTCTCTCTGACATTAAGGAAGAGCTATACCTGCCTGCCAAGGCTTTGCTGGGGAAGAAAAGTGAATCAGGAAGCAGTAGGAAATTAGTTGGCTAGACATCGCATATTCAGAGAGGTGAGGGATGGAAAGGTACTTCATAACACATAGATAGTTCTGAATATCTTCTTTTTTTAAAATTATTTCCAAATTGATTTGACCAATTACTCCTGTTCCTGTATCTATTTGTTTACATTCCAAAAACAACTTGCTATTTGGCTTTATTATTTTTAGGTTTTCTGTGGTTTGCCTTCCCACACTAGTTTTCAGAATGGATGCAGTACAGTTGCATTTTGTTGTAGTTTTAAAGGGACAGTGTGGGTATAAGGTCTATTCCCTACCTTTAATGTAAATAGCACTGTCACAGTTGCTCAATGGACAGTTTGCGGCTGTGTCTGGTCCAGGTTGAGCATGAGTGAATTTCAGATAAATCCAGGCCTGAAGGCTTTTCCCCTTTAGTTGGGTTTACTGTTGCATTCTTTTTAAAACGCCTAAATTTTAGTTTTTCTTTTCTTGAACCATTAACTGGAGCAACAGCGCAGGTTCCTCCTTATTAATAAGAACAAAATTTAGGATGGAATTACTGACACAATACAAAGGGACGTTGAAGGGGGGGGTTCATATCCAAGATAGAAGCCTCAAATTTATATTTCACTGTGTGGGCTCAATGTCCATTTAAAATAGAGGGAGCAAATAATCTCTGTGTGACAATTGTTTTGGCTCTGGCTTATAAATTCACGAGTCAGGCAGGATTTATAAGAATATGTGATACCACTCTGTAAAAAATTCTGCTTCAAGAGAGAGAATTTGTAGTTGACAATGATAGGGGGAGAGACACTGCACTGATCATAGATCACCACGTAGTCGTCAGTTATGGACAAGAAGAAAAAACAATGGTACTGTAGTAGACCAAAAATACTGTACAGCAACACTGTAGAAAGACTTGCTGAGATTTCATGGGGGTGTATGAGGCATATGAAATTTTAGTGTCTGTTTAAGATAAATGAAGTCTGAAGGTGTTAAGAAAGAATTTCAGGTAAAATGAGTAGGTCACAGTCATTCCACTCTAGTCTTGTCGTTTCGACGTGTCTTAAAGGTAAAAAGAGTTCCTATTGGCTCATTCTGATGTTACAGAGTGTGAGTCTTTATATGTGGATTTGTGATTCTCATTAATTTTGTAACTTTCATACTTTTCTTTCACTTTCATTCACTGTCTCTCCTTCTTGACAGTTTTTTTGTGGGAGAGGCTTTCAAAGCTTAATTCCAGTGGTGTCTTCTTCCTGAATGGGGAAATGCAGTGCCTTCTGACTCTTGCCAGACTGATCCTTCTTGTCTTGTTTACAATCTTAGAGTCTAAAATGTTTCCTTTGTGCCACGCTAATATCACTGGTATAATGAACCTCAATGTTAAATTAAGGTTCTTACATTGTATGAGAGGACAGTTTCAGGTTAGAAGTGTGTTGCACTTTGGATCAAAACAGAGGCTAGCAAGTTGAGAAAGTTACACAGAAAATGTATTACACCTCATGCGATGGTGTAACAATGTACTCTGTGTCAGGTTTTTGTTCCTGAGCAAAACATCTTTTCCATAGATTTCAAATCCTGTATTGGGTAGGATTGAATTAAAAAAAAAAAAAAAAGGATTGAAGTAGCAGCTCAGGTGAGAATGTCTTTGCCTGACTGAGAAACTTGGCTTCTATATTAAAAAAAACCCTAAAATGCATAGAAGTATCACTTTAGTTTTACTTACATAGGCAATTAAAGCTGCCTTGTGCTACCAGAATTTCTGTTACTACATGTGTATTAATGCTGACACATGTGAAAGAAAATGTTTTGTTCCTAGCACAAGCTTTATCTATCGTGAAAGATCACTTTACTTTTAATGCCAGAAAACCACTACTTTTCTGGCATTAAAATTTTGCTCCCTGTATATTTTATCTCCTAAATTTTTATCATGCCTTTCTGACCTTTTGAGAGTGTGCCTGATACTTTTGGAATGCTGGTTGTAAAGCATCCTGCACCTTATTTTTGAAAAGTATATCCTGTGAAAAAGCATCTCCTGTGGTGGCCACAGAATTTCTGCACCTCAACACAGTTTCCATTGTTTCTGCACAGGGTCAATGAAAAAACATTGCAGGAAAGTAACAAGAGGCTGTGTTTTAAAGTGTGATCCAACTTTCCTATATCAAAACTAGCAATGAGCTGTGTTTAAGTCCTTTTATTCATTTTTCATGGGATGGTTTATTGGGATACCATACCGCACAAGTCCACACCACTCAAGTATATTTTATTCAAATACATCTTTCAAATTGGGAGAAAAGGCATGACAGACAAAACATGTGACTGCTAACATGAGCTCATCCAACTTTCAAAATGCGACGTGGCAGGCATCTCTTCACACTCTGGGCAAATGGCACATGGTACCAGGAGACATTAGGTTTTTAAAAGTGAAGTTAAACTGATAAATTAGACCTCATTTATTGAACAGCAGTTACAGCCAATTGCCCAGGGAGTCATTTGACACCTTTGAAGACCCTGCTAACTTAATTGGTGATAGTTTGGGGGCTGAAGGAAACATTTAAGCCCGTAGCAGCAGGACACCGTGCAGCATGAAAATGGAGAAGACAGGCATTCTCACTGACAAGGGGAGTCATATATAGATTTTTGTGTCCATTGTTTTTGCTTATTTGTGTGTGTGCTTTACTCAGTCAATCAAATATAATTGACACCACTGGGTTCTGTTGTTTTGTGGATGACAGGAGCTAATGCAAGGGGAAAAAAGCTGGGAGTAAACTTCCCCCTGAAAGGCTGTGTAAAGGTTTTTCCACTGGGCTTGTGACATTTTTTGCTCAATTGTATTAATTGATGTAGTGACAAGGCAGTTGGAAAGATGATGGATACTGATCACTACACTTTCCTTTTTTTTCTTTTAAGTATCTGGGCATTAACATAAACTCTGCTTTTGTGCAAGCAGTAGGAATGCAGCCGGTAAGAACGTAAGATGAAGATTTTAGCACCTGCAGACCAAGTTTATAGGACTCAACAGTCACAGCTGGATATTACTACGAAATGAAAAAAGGATGTTGCTTTGGGACAGATTTTACTAAGGACTCCCATGTTCCCACCTTGATTTTTTTTCCCTTGTGTTAGAAACTTTGATCTTTACAGTGTCCTTCCACCAGTGCAAGGGGTACATTTAATTAAAACTAATCTGGCTCTTCCCTAGATTCAAAGTATCTCCAGACTCAGGAGATACTGATTACCTGACTGAAGTGGTCAGGGAGGTCAGGTTTCCCCAGACAGTCACCACAGCTGGGTGACTGGCTCCCAGCTCTGCACGGACGAGGGTGGTGGTCCCTGGATTCAAGTCACTGCAATGTAGCAACTATCCTGAGCACTTCTGTGTGGCTGCTGACGCAGTCACACATACACACATTTATTATTCTGCCTCCCAGCTTTCCACAGAGGACACTGTAGCTCCAGCACAAAGGAGATGCCCTCGTGTGCATGTGGCTGAGTGCAAAGTGCAGAAAAAATGTGGTAACGCAAGCATAGCTTTGCCTTTGAAGACAGACGCTTGATCTGAGTTAACACAGACATCAATCAGTCTGTTTCCTGAAGGACATCATCTCTGGAATTGTCTCAGTATGTAAATTGCATAATCGTAAGCACAGTTTTTCTGAAAAGATCTCTAAGTCAGTTCCTTGCTTTAGGACTACATTCAAAGGAGGTGGATAAAAAGGAAGTTTGTAAGAGTCCAGACTTCTAAAGAAGAAAGTCTGAGGCCTTGACACAAAAATGTAAATACATTTGTGAATCAACAATAGGGGGAGCATAGGCATCATCTATGAACACATGGGTTGAATGAATATTGAACTAGTGATACTCTTCCATTTATTCATTTTCTGTGGTTATGGTTACTAGACTGGGATGATAATAACATTTTATGTGTTAATCTCCTAGTTAGAAACTTGGTTTTAAATGTCCCACCATGTTCTTCTGATTAAAGACCTACAAGTAAGAGGAGTCACTGCCTAGGGAAAGTTATTCCCTAAGATCTCACGCAGATCCAGAAATTCATGGAGGAAATTCAAGCAAATGCAAGAAAACCAAAGAATTTTTTTCACAGACAAATATTCCCATCAGTGCCTCTGTCCCACAAATATTTCCGTAGTAAATTGATATAAAAGACCTGTGCCCATAGATTAAGTGATCTGAATTCACTTCCTCCTCTACCAGAGACACTGTTTATGATGGTGGCAATTTAGGGTGAGAGGCACAAAGGAAACAAAAAGAAGTATGTGGGATGGGGAGACTCAGCTCTGCTCTGAGAGGCACCTCTTTTAGACAGACCTGTAGCCAGGTGCAACCTCTTTTCTCTAGATTTCTGCGCTGGTTCTTCTCATACAACGTGCGTCAGGGATACAATGGATCACACCAAATGGTGTCTGGTCATGGGGTCATGACTTCTCTGCCCTTCTCTGTCTGACATGGGGCAACATTTGGTATCCGGGAAAGTGTCACAACACCAGGTGTGTGTAGGACATCAGATGAAGGTGATTCCATTGGCTTGGTGAAGCTGTTATAGGGCGGGTAGTTCAGCCAGCATGAAGCCTGAGTTTTACTGGTAATGGCTGTGAGAACCTCTCTGAACTAGGGACAGTTTGGTGTCAGGGCTTGTCCGGTTGTGCAGCAGCACAATGACTTTACTGGTGGACATGTAAGAATCTGGAGACTGTCTCTTTTTGTATTTAAAAACTGCACAATTATTTTACCCCAATTTCCACAAATCCCCAGGACAAGTGAAACAAAGAAAATCCATTGTTTGCCTCTGATTTTGAGCTTCGCAGCTTTCCCCTTTGGATGGCTTGGTGTGACTGATCATAATGCATAGTGTGCAATATGTGAAACAGTTGAGTCTCCTGCAAGGGCAGATACCTCTAGAAAGAAAGTGAAAACATTTGCAATTTACCTGGTAGATAATCAAATGCAGGTACTGAAACAAAGTAAACTATAAACTATGTAAGTGTAGAATTGTCTTCATAGTACAGTTAAAGAGTAATAAATTCTTTCTTATTGTTACTTTGGTACATATTGATACAGCTTTCTTTTTTGGAAAATGGAGATTGATCAACACAAACCTGTTATTTCAAAGTATTAGGCTGTTGTCATTCCTGGTCTCAGTCAGAAACCAGTAATAAGCTGCATACAATTGGACTGTATAGATGTTTGCATTATGTACTTCTATTGCACAAGCTGACAGGAAAGGGAAAGCTGGTCGGAGATGCATTCCTGCTTGAAGAAAACCAAGTAGCTACAAAGGGAGAGCCATGAGTTTCACACTTTATTGAAGAATGAGGTTGTCTACCTAGCAGAGTAGACTCCTGATATAAAAAATGGTACGTTTGTATACCTGTTGGAGGGGAAAAATTTTATTAGGAGGACTAAGGTCAAATAAGATCGTTAGAGGGCACTCCCTTGATGCAACCTTAGCATAAAGAAATGAATTGGTGTTGTGGACTCTTCAGCTTTGTCTATTGTAGGTATAATATTTCTAACTGTTTTTTTTATTTTATGGATAATTACTAAACTTTGGCTGCTTTGATTAGAGGCTTAAATGAACTAGAAGACAACATGATACTGCTCATACAAGGATGTGGTGAGGCTATAAAAAGGGCCCAGGGACACTTGAAATTTTTCATCTCCTCAGCACATCCTCCACACTCTGGGCAAAAGATCTCAGACCTCTCTTTGAGCTGGATGGGCCACAGGAGAGTGGTCGTCACCAGGATCAAGGGAGATGTGTTTCAGCAGTGACTGTTGATGACACTGAATGTTCTCTGCACACAGTGAAATACTAGGATATAAATCTAAGCCTGTAGGCATACAAAAAATGCGTCACATTTGAGAAGAAGAGATTTTCTAGCTTGTGTAGAAACTTGTGAATGATGAGGAAGAAAAAACTCAGTATCTTAAAAGAAGGCATGAAAGTGATCAAACAGATCTCCTCATCAAACAGAAACTGCCTGATGATACTTTCAATTTTGATGTCAAGTTCATATAAATTACTCGAATTCCATTTATTTCATTAAACTTTCAGTCATACCCCTGCAATGCTTAAGAATATAAAAATATCCTCCATGTTCATGTGGAGTAGGATACAGGTGATTTCCCTGGGATAACATACACAGCAAATTGCTGAACCAAATCTGGGACACTGTTCTTCTGAAACCAGTGTAAAACCTTGTCCTTTGAAAGGTACTGTTACTTCAAGTGACTGATCTCACCAGGAAAATAGTATATTACTGTCCTTGTAATTTAGCAGGTAGCTTTTGAAATGTGTAGATGGAACCAGCCATTTTCTGCTGCCAGAGGAAGCACCACATGTCTGGAATTGTGGATTTCTCGAAAGGTGTCAAGAAACTAGCAATGCATGCTGTGAACTCCCCTGCAGGTCCATCAATACAGGTCTGCCAGAGACATGGACCAACACACAAAGGGTGATTTGGAGACACTCAGGTGAAAGAGGGTTTAGAACACTTTCTATAATCTTTACTTTTTTCCCCTCTCCATCACTTCCAGATATTTCAGGGAGCATTGGTGTCAACTGGAGTTGACCTTAAAATTAATCATTCAGAAATTTGATCATATGCGTATCAACTTATGTTTCTGTCATGTGTTGTGTCATTATACAAAGTAAAAGCATGGCAAGGAATCACTGAAAAAAATCTGTCAATGAATGTTTTATTCCATTTCTATGGAATCTTCTATACAGTTCTCACAGGAACAGAGTGGAAGTTATTTTCAGACATTCCTGAAACTGAAATAACTCCACAGTCTTAGTACAAACAGTATGAAACAAATGTGTAGGTTCTTCTCCCTGCAGATGTGTCGGGGTTCTTTTCTCATTAATTCTCCCAGTGTAAATATGGTAGCTTGCAAAATGTTGGCAAAAAGTGTGAGCCTGTAGTCAACATATTTTTTGTGTTACATTATGAAGTTGGAATACTCCTCTGTGCTAGGAAGATAGAATTCAGCAGAGCTTGGGAACTGTGGCTCTGGAATCTGCTATGTCTTCATAGTGGAATGAGCTCTACTTTCAGTCAAAACCCAAGTAAAAAGAAGGCAATTATCAGTGTTTCTTTTTGAGGTGGTGAACTTCCTAACTTCATTACTACATTTTTTTTCAGTTATTCTTTGCTTGTTTGTATGGTCATTAATTAACTCCATAAGAAAAATGACAAGAGGAAATCATTATACTAAAAATTGTGAAGAAGAGTGAATTCATTCAAAGCAAGATATTTCCTGAAACATTCCATAACCTGTCATTTGTGGAAACTATGATGCTGTTAGGAAAGCTCACTAATGCATGGAACAGCTCATCATTCAATTCACCACACACAGAAAAAATCCATGCATTGTTATTTATTATTCTTCTTGATGTAAACTGATTGCTTCACAGAAGGCATGGGAAAATGCCATTTATTTGTGGGCTTTTCAGTATATGCTTCAGCTATATGACACTAATAGTGACAAACACAGCTGCAATGGATGTATCCCAGTATAAACAAATGCATGTGTGATTCTTCATGGTAGTATTGAGGAATGCAGTCTCATGCTGCTGTTGGTCTCTTCATGCTTAGTCATATATGCTGAAGTTTCTGATCAAAAACATTTTTTATCTCCAAACTATCAGTTGCATATTCCTTTGTAGAATCTTTTGGATGCATATAATGTGTATGCCATACCAGTGTGCAGATGGCTGTTGGTGCATGCCAGATAACCATAGATATCTTGACAATTGTATTTCAGTTTTGCTTTAGCTATACGTGCAAGTGTATGTTAGGTTTTTGTGCCAAGCCAGAATTGTCCATTTATCCTCTAGCCAGATCTTCAGGAATGGAAAAGGTGCAATTCTCTTTTACACAAATTTGGTGAGGTTATACTGTGTATGGCACATGCAGAGACCAGAACCTCCATGGGCAGAGGTGAACCTGATCAATGTGCACATGCCAAATTTACTAACAGTACTTTGTGCTACTTCTTTAGGGTGTTCAATAGGTAAATTCCGTCTTAAGATACAATGTGATCCTGAATAATGTCCACTGAAATTGTGGGCGTAAAACAAGGGTTTATGTCCAGACAGAGACAGGTGGAGCGGCTGAGTCGTGTCTGCCCATCAGATCTTAAACACCTTGTGGCATACTCAGGTTATGGCATGAAGCCACCACAGCATCACTTGTTCAGTTTCCCATCCACAGGTCCTAGGCTCAACTCTGTTGCAGCAAACAGTATGGGAGCTGGCTTTTAAAATATACCCACTACCCAGATTCCTGTGTATTGAGGCTTTCCTAATAGACTGCTTGAAAACCAAGCAGTTCCTCTTCCTACTTCATAATTAGCATCTACATTATTTCAGTTGGCTCAAATTTTTAACAAGGCTTCAAAGCATCTAGGTCTGGAGAGTGCATCAAGGAAGTATATAAATATTTTAAAGGGTGGCATGTTTAAAACATTATGTGAACGTAGAGAATATAATGAAAGTGTATTACCTCTGATAACGTCTTGAGTTAAATATTCTGACATCAGCATACCTGCAGTGTAAAATTCTTTGGTTCGTGGAATTTAAATACTGAAATCCATCAAAACATTTTAAATTTCTGTTTTTTAACTCCTAGCCAAGTCAGGTGCTTGGATCTATATGCAAATATGTTAATATGGCTTATATGAATCCAGGCAGTTGCCAAAATCTATTGTAAAAACAAAACCTTCTTTAGTAAATAAATGAAAGATCAGCTTTTGTATAAAATCTTTACACTTTTTTGCTAAACTTATTCCAGAAAAAACCCTCATTTGTGCAGAAATCTGAAATGTAGTGATATCATAGAAACAGAGAAAGGTCAGGAAACATACAATGAAATGGAGACTTTCAGTGGGTTGTCTTACCTTTCTGTTTTTGCTGAAGCTACACCAATGTCATGTAAATCTAAACTTTGTTTAATCACCGTGTTCAGGTGTATACTTGCATTTGCCAAGCAGGATGACTTTTTCATCTGATTTAAGCCAGCATATTGGATCAATGCCGTTAATGTTTTATATCAGTGGAGAATGATGTCTGTACTATGCAGCTGGCATGCTAAAAGAAAAAAAGCCAAGGTTTTCTTCAACTCCCTGCCTTCCTTGCCACAGTGAGAAGCAGAAATGTAGGGTACATCTGCCTTAAGACAGTCATAGCTGAAAGTGTGGTGTGCAAGAAATACTTGAAACAGATGTGTTTGGAGTCATGTAATACACGATATTCGTACGGGTTCATGGACATCTGCTCTTCACCTATGAAGTTTTATCATGCTTCCATGATGCAATGAAGCTGACAACATTCTTGCAGGCCCCCCAGGGGCTTGTGTTTTTACTTTACATAGTAATGGGTGAAAAACAAGCAACTCAAACTGTTGGTATGGTTATCCAAAGTTCATTTTCTCTTTCTCTTTATTGTCCTGCAATAATTTCTTCATCTCTTTCTATTGATCTAGAGAGGGGAAGCTTAGTACTGTGCCAAAGTCACCTGTTCCTTGGGGAAAGAATAAACAATCCCAGAAAAAGAATGGGAAGGGGAAAAAAAAGCCCTGAAGATTGACTGTGGGCCCTAGTGGATTCCTTCTTACACCAGAGCATCATTTAAGTCTATGTTCTTCCATCTACCTTGTTTGCAGTAAATAGCTGCCCATTATGTCAGGTCAGGCAAGCACTGTGGCGTCACAGCCCAGCAGCCGTGATCAGCTTGCCAAGCTGCAGGGACAGCCCCCAGGGAGCAGGCGCATGTGTCAGGCTCTTGAGCTGTCAAGGCTCAAAGCGACGGTTTATCTGGAGGCTTTAAAACATCCTTGCAAAGTTTCCCTTCCTTCCCTTCCCCCCGCCTCTTGTTGACAATCCGCTTGAAAGAAGACAGATGCTGGAGTAGTTTTCTTTAGACTTGTGTAATTCCACAAGGCCCAATGCACCAAATACAATTCCACACATCTTTTAAGAGGCCAAGTTGAGGAGGCAGACATGTTGTTGCAGGGAGGACAAGGGGTCCTTTATGCTAACACAAATATTTCCAGATGAATTTGATGCTGTCAGTGTGCCTTCTTTATATTCTTTGCCCACAATAAACAAACTACTTCACAAGTTCCTGGAGAAACCAAGGAATTTTGTCTGGGGTCACATTTTTCAAGACACTTTTCAGCTGTATTTAGTTGAATATTTTATAGTCTTTTAAGAGAGCACAGACTTACCAATATGACACATATTTTCCACTTGCATTGCTTTAGCCTTAGAATACAGTAGGGTTCTCTGAAGATTTGTTTGCATGGAAATAAGATTTATCTTGTAAACAGAACTACACGACTTACGAGGACACATCTTAAAATGCCAGTTTTATGTCACTTCCACCTTTGCAGGCTGATTCTATTCATGGTGCAAATCCAGAGCCATTTTTCTTAGATATTACGTCTAATAGAGTACGTCTTAAAAATATAGCCTCTAAAACCCCCATAAATTATTATGTACTCTCT
This sequence comes from Falcunculus frontatus, assembly GCA_013398115.1. Lineage (NCBI taxonomy): Eukaryota > Metazoa > Chordata > Aves > Passeriformes > Falcunculus > Falcunculus frontatus. Next base: position 706,191 of record VZRV01008493.1, on the reverse strand, counting down.
GTGTAGTTTGTCATCCTACAATCACAAGGAAACACATTTTCACTCAGGGCCAAACTTTCTCTGATCCTGAGTGCCTTTTGCCACAAATGACAGATAATTTCAGTATTCATTTCCTAAACTGCACCTGCACCAGGAGAAAGGAAGCATACCCTTTCAAGACACCATCTCTCTTTCTGCTGTTCTTACTTTCTGTCTTTTACAAATGTAGCCCAGGCACTCAAAAATAGAAAATCTTCCTTTGAGATGATCCTGTCCTTGCCCCTCTCCATAGGAAAAAAAAAAGTGATAAAAGTAGTGAAAAACAGCAGAAATGTTCCTCCCTTACCAATACTTCTTCCATGCCTGATCTCCTTGAATAATTGCCTTTCTTCATCAGAAGTTACAGAATTTAGAAGAGTTTGCAGTGGGGAGAGACAGATTTTAAACCACTGATTTGACAGAAAAGTGCATCAAGTTTATTCTTATGCTTTCTTCATTCTTCAGACAAGTCAGGGAGGGCCTGAGCTGTCTGCATATGCAGGTAATCAAATGTTTTGGAGTTCACATGTGTATCCTCAAGCTAGCCTGCATGGCATTCTCCCTTCTCTGCATGGTTTCCTGCGTGCACACAGCACAGAAGTCATGCTCACTTTCAGAGGTAATCAGCCAGGTTTGGAGTTATCGTCACACTTCTTGTTCTGTTTGATTTGCACCTTCCAAAAGCACATCTACAAAGCCTCTTCCCACAGAAGTCATCTGGCTAACCAGCGAGCTTCATTGTAGCATCCTTTGGTGTCTGTTTCTTGAGAAGGGGAGTGCTCACAATAAGTACATTTGCAAAAGACATCAGCTAATGACTGAACCTATACTTAGATGCTCATTGCTAAATGCTTTTAGGTGGTCACGGTATTATCAACTAATTCCTGTTATTTAATTCTGATTTCCACACAAATTCAGATAAATGAAATATGTACTGTCCCTCATAGCACTAGCAATTGCATCAAGTCTTTTTCTCTGGTCTAGACAGTTTCCTGTGTTTGTCCCTAATTTCTTAAACATCAAACATTAGACATTACATCCAAACCTGAATTGACAAGTCAGTTACTGCGAGTAGGGCACACTGAATCTTATCCAGATACATCACAGAATGATTTACAGTAGCACTGAGCTTTACACACGTGACCTGCAACCTGCTGAGTTCAGCACGCACAGCTAGAAATGAAGAAAAGGAGGTTCTGTCACTATGGTACGAGTGATTTTTCTTTTCCCATACTATGAGCAGACTGTTAAGGTTATTTTTGACAAAAAAAAAAAATCATCATGGGTTATTTATTTCTTTATTGCTCTGCAAAGCGAATCCTTTTGAGCCACCCCCTCTTTTGCCTGGCTGCAGACCACCCAGTGGGTGAGCATTATGGGATCTTTCAGGTCTGTAAACTAAGCCTGGATATCATGGTACAGAGATGCCACAATATAAGGTCTCTGAGTTAGTTTCCACAATTAAAAAAAAGTGAGCTTTTCCACCAGTAAAATTTTATTAGCAGTCCAAGTACATACAGTAACTTTTAGGCTCCTCAAACCTATGCTCTGCACACCCAGGCTCAGCGGAGTACCGAGTCATGAAGTGAAGATTCGAAGTTACCTGTGCGTATGGGATATCCAGATCGTGCTCTGTGCTTCTCGAGCAACCTCATTCCTCTGTGGGACTACTTCACAAGAACAGCACAAGCTGGCTTTCCAGAACTAAACCTGCACTATTTTCAGCCCCAGCCACTGCCTCTCTTATCTGTGCTGCTGCATAACGAAGTGTCAATGACTGGTGTTCTTCCTGTTGGTTGAATCCAGCATCCTTAATCTTTTCTTCCACCGAGTGGCTGCACACTGTGTGAAGAAGACTGAAATAAATGGAATAAATGTAACACTTGTATTAGAGTTTCTTTACATCCTTTGCATAATCTGGTAAATGGCATAGAAATATTCATGAGGCAATTAACCTTTTTTTAATGCAATGGAGGGTGTAAGAAAAGTATCCTAAGCATAGGGTTATGCTCTGAATAATGAAGAGAAAATAAATATTGAAGATGCTTTGTTTCTCTGTACTGAACAATAAAATGAGCCTATGAAAAATATGTGATCATGATTCATATGAATGGTTACACAACCTTGTGGTTAGTGTAACTTGACTTTTGAAGGTGTGATGCACCAACAAACACATAATTTCAACAAAGTCAAAAGTCTGTAAAGTCTTCAATACAGAAACTGAGCAGATAGTAGAGATTATTTTTTTCCCTAAATAGCTTTCACATATGTCTCCATGGAGAGCAATGTTTTTTCATACCATATAGGAAAGCATAAATTAGATTATAGAAAAGAACTACAGTGACTTATGAATGTATATTTTTAAATTATTTTTTCCTATTACATTGAAATTGATAGCCTCAATATACCAGGACTAAGATGATTCCAAAATCACTGTTTTTCTGTCTCTTCTATGTCCTTCAATAAATTTAAAAAGTTACGAACTTAACAACTTTATTTGGATGGCATTTGGATTTGGTTTTGACGGTGGGCTATGAACATTGTTCACAGCAACCCATACCACGCCTTTTGAAGGAACTTTGAAGATGCTGTTTTGTGACCACTTAAAAAAATATAATACCGTTGACAAAAAGCCTTCCTGAACTTTGAAGAATGTTTTTTTAAAAGATGTACTTGAACTTAAGTAGCAGAACTTATGAATTTGGCTTTCTCTACTAAAATTCAAGATTTCTCCTGGTAAGAGAATCCAGAATACCACCGTTAGGATTCTGTTAGTGTTCTACTGGTTATACAGTGCAGTGGAAACTTGCTAAGCTATCCTTTAGGAAACCAAGTCTCTATCCACTTCAGGAATGCTCAGAATTGTAAAAAGGGAGCACTTCAATTCATAAAACCCTGGCTGGATTGCTCAGAATGAAGTCTTTCAGTGCTTTTTTTCGTGCTAAAATGCATCAAACTGAATAACTGAGCTGTATTATTGCTATTCAAGGAAAATCTACCTAATGATTAGAAAATGTCATTAAAGCAAAATGATTGTCCGTAAAAGTCTTTCCCTGATAAAATGTGTTGACCTAAATGATATTCCTCAAAGGTAAGTCAGAGTGTTATGTGATGTTCTCTTATTGATTGTTGATTCTATGTGTACCTCTGGGAACATAAACCACAAAGAAATGTTTTGAAAGGAAAAAGAGTGACCTTTTATATGTAGGCATTTTAATACTATGTGATGATGAAATAAATAAGGATAAAAAAGGGAAGGAAAAATCTTTGTGAAAAAGTGGGTATTTTTGTTTATTCAGGATGAAATCAGAGTTGTAATACAGCACCTGCCATCTACACTGAAAGCTATGACTTCAAGCCCACCCTTTATATTCATGCAGTTATTATTGGAGAGGTAAAGTAAAGTAGCAATCTTTTGTACAGAAAGCATTAAAGTCCCATCTGGGATGATAAATAAAAATGTTACATCATTGTCATTGCTAAGAAACATAATTTTGACAGTGATCTTTTTGCAATCCTTCTATACATATTAAAGAAAGAAAAAAATTCTGGGTTTCTTTTGTTTGTGTAATGTTTGATAAAATAGTGATATTATTTATCAGCCAAACCAACTCTCATATCCTTAAAAAGAAGAGGCTTGGTAGATGCTGTAACAGTAGAAGGAAATTGAATTAGTTTCATGCAACTGAAATAACTTGAAGTTCATGATTACTTTAAGCACAATATTTGAATCATGTTACTGGAAAGCTTATTTCTAGCCATCTGTCAGACTGACATATATGCTCAGTTATATACAAGCCTTACAGGGAACACCATGTGACTTATTCTTCATCAGTTTCTTTATGGTCTAAAGAGAACTAAACAATCCATCCTAAGCCTAATGTATTCCAAACCCCAAGAGGAGGAAGGAGGGTAAGTGTGGATCTATAGAGGGTCATGACCTTTAAGAGAACTCCAATTACAGGTATGGTAGGTAATTTCTCTTGCATCTTTACACTCCTCAAGACTAAGTGGTTACTATTCCTGTGTTCAAGATATGGCTATATAAACTAACATATATCATGGGAGTGTACCTAAATATTTTAGCTAAAATATATTTTGGACATGGTATTAATGAATCATAGAAACAGTTTAACACTGAAAATCAAACACAGCAGAGTGGAAATACCAAAGCATTTATATTAGAAGGACTTTTTGTAGCATAGTACAAATATCAATATATTTTGTTTAGACAGGATATTCCATCTGTGTTTTGTATCTTGTTATGGCTAAATTATAGTAGTCATAAAACTGAATTAACTGAGATGAGTAACTAGTGTTACAAAGAACTAAATCTAATGACTGGATTCAAAGTCTTGACAAGGGTATGGAGTAGAGACTTAAATCCTCACCTTTCCTTCCGATAAAAAATAACTTTCTTTTCCCCTTAGAAATAAAAATACTTGGTTATTTCCAAGTAGATACATTTTTCTGTATTTTTAAAATCCTATCTAGAATTAGAAATAAAGTACAGAAAAATTACAGTACACAATATTGCCAATCTGTTCTTGGACAGGAAAGAAAGGAAAGAAGAGCAAGTAAGCACAGGCTTCCTAATATTTAGCCAGAGCTTTGTGGCTTCCTTACCGTGGCATCAAAGGTATAAACAAGGATACAGAGTTTCTACCCTCCAAGTTTGGACAACAGAATTTGATCACTTCTATAGTCATTACTTGTGTGAATTTACCCGGTATTTACCTCTTCTCCTTACCAGCTTTTGAAGACAGGGGAAAGATGTCACTCTGCCATGGCCCGGAACACTGTCTTTTGTATTTGGGGCAAATTATTTCCAAACTCAGAAGCTACATGACGATGATTTATGTGATTCCATTTTGTGACAAAATATAATTGAATTCCGTCTGATTGAAGATTTGAATATGCAGAGGTTGGAACTAAAGAAATATTGCACAACAGTATGTCGCAGTCCAGCAACAGAAGAGGAGGGAGGGATGAGAAGTGCCCAGGGAAGAAGCTGGGGTGTACTTCTGTCTATCCAGCACATTTGCTTGGGCCAGTGCAAACTGGAATTCAGCAAGGCAAGTGATTCAACAGAGGACGAGGTGGGACAAGAGATGTTGTCCTGGTCTGTTGGAGAAGATGGCTAGAAGGAAGTGGGACGAACAAAAATGCCTGTCACAGTGGAGCACTGCAGAAAAAACCCTGATGTTTTGATACTAGTCAAAAATTCTCCCAGCATCTGCAGGGTGTTCTTGCACTGAAGAGATGGATCGTGCCAGCAATATGAAACCCAGCCAGCTCTCCTTCCTCTATTTCACCAGCTGTATGCCTGTTCTGTTGCAAGAGTGTCCTCTCCAGATGGCTATGCAGGTTAGCTGACTTTTCATTTAGGCACTCACTTAGCCCCAGCACTTGCCTGTTCTCTGCATCGTAGTGACACCCGCATGTCTCCCATCTCCCATCCTTTGTCACATCCCAGCAGCCAGAGCTGCCTGAGCAAGAGGTCATTTGAGACTCTGCCTGCTGTGGAGGCTGCAGCAGCCACCTTCCAGCCACATGACCTGCGTGTCACCCTCCAGCCCTTGTACCTTGCCCTCAGATCCCTCTGCTCTTACTGGAGCAGTAGTTTTCCACAGAAGCAGTTTCAGGGGCTGTTGCCATGTGCAGTGATGGTCACTATTTCAAGTGCTGACACAAGTTTTTATCATTTTCACCCTTTAGTTTACTTCTTAAGTTTTATCTTCCTTTTATGGTGCCATGAATGTTGTCACCTGTGTTTTCTCAACAGTACAGAGTATTTGCCCTATAAGAATTATACCTGCCTAGACACAGTTGCTTATTTTTTACTTTGTTTGTGTTTTATTTCTTTTTTTCAACATTTTTATGCACCTTTGCTGATGTTATTTCCCTTTAATGTTTGTGCTTTTTAAATTTATACTACCTTCTCTTTATTTATACTATTGACTTAATTTACTTTTCCAGTTTGCTCATGCAAACTGTTTGCATTTGATTTCTATTCCTATCTCTCTTTACATTTGATACCATTGTTTGCACAATTAATTCCAGCTAAATATTTCTGCATCACTGCACTGTTTGCGCAAGCAGCCTGCCTTCCAGGTGAGAGGACAAAGGGCTAGAATAGCACTAAGATCTCTAAGAGCCTTTTGCCTTCTATACACAGTGACATTGGAAGAGAGAATGTGGGGGGGGGGGGGGGGAAATGAGCAAAGAATAAGACAAGACCAAATGGGAGATGGTGCTGTGGAAAACACTTGCAGAAAGAAAGATCTACAAATTTAGAAAATAGGACATGCCAAATATTTCAGGTGCCATAAAAAGTGGTGATTTAAATTTTTGTTACTCTCATAAGTTGCAAAAAAGAAAATTTGATACTATCATTCCCCTTTGAGTGGATAATCCCACCCTACATTTGTAAAAAATAGCAAAAAAGAATATTTCATTGACTGAGTCAGCAATTGAATGCAATCAAAAAATGTTTCTGCCTTTCCTTTTACTTGTTTTGTATATGAAAATTGTTGTGAAGGGCCTGGAGGGAGAAGCCATTCAAGGAGTGGCTGAGGGCACTTGGTCTGTTCAGCCTGGAGAAGAGGAGACTGAGGGGAGACCTCACTGCAGTTACAACTTCCTTGTGAGGGGAAGAGGAGGGGCAGGCACTGATCTGTTCTCTGTGGTGACAGTGACGGAACCTGAGGGAATGGCCTGAAGTTCTGTCAGGAGAGATTTAGGCTGGATATCAGGAAAAGGTTCTTCACCCAGAGGGTGATTGGACACTGAACAGGATCTCCAGGGAAGTGGTCACAGCACCAAGCCTGACAGAGCTCAAGAAGACTCTGGACAGTGCTCTCAAGCACATGGTGTGATTTGCAGGACTGGCCTGTGTAGGCCTAGGAGTTGGACTTGATGATTCTTGTGGGTCCCTTCTAACTCAGAATATTCTGTGATTCTGTGATTTTATTTTGTTTTGTAATTATTTTAATTATTGCTTTGTTTTTCTGTCCTATTACTCTGTCTTTATCTCAACCCATGAGTTTTACCTTTTTCCAGTTCTGTCCCCTATCCCTCTGGGGGACAGTGAGTGAACAGCTCTGTAGTGCTAAGCTGCCTGCTGGGTTAAACCACAATACTTGTGAATGGCTTTCCAAGCAGGGGGCACACAGAGGTATTGCCACACACAGCTGTCACCACTCTGCTAAATTCCAGGGCTCCTGTGGCTGTTACAAAGAGGTCACACTGAGCCTGGCTGAGCTAGAGCTGTGGGACACACTGGTGTTGTGCAGCCACCCACGCTGCCTGCCACTGACCATGGTCACATACCAACCAACATCTACCAGGTTCTGAACACACACACGGCACCTTTCATGGCTGAAGCCCAGTACAGCCCACAGGAGAGCAAACAGAGATTAGCATCCTGTCCATACCTCTGGTGCACTATTTAGAGACTATGCAGGGTTCCTTGCTTTGGTACCTGCACCACAGCAAGCCTGTGAACTGCAAACCAGCAATGTATTCTCACAGGCTACTATGAGGACCGATGACCTTGCTGCTCCAAACAGGTCGGGAGGAAAGCTGGAGCTGTCAGAAGCAGTTGACAAAAGACTAGGACAGGTTGTTTTTCCTTGCAGGTAAGGGAAGGGTGCATTCACTCACTGATGCAATAGACAAAGGCCAAGCTCTGAAGAAAGCCCAGGGAATACTGTCTCTCTGCCTGTAAACTTGAAGACCTTTTCATGATCCTCCCCACTTTGTTGCCTGCTGAGGGTGGTGATGCTTGCAATCCTCTGGCAGCAGCATTATGAGCAGAATACAAGCACAGACTGAGAAAAAACATATCTGATCAAATAACTCCCTAGAGAGCAAATAGGCTCCAAGTATGCCAGAATACAGGGCTATGAGCAAGGGACTACACCAACCAGCCAGACCACTTTCCGCAGCTGCTTCCTTGGGGAATGTTCAACAATGGTGCAAAAACTACTCTATGCTTCTTCTAATTTCACAGAACCACAGAACAGTTTGGATGGAAGGTAGGTCTAGACATCATCTTATTCAATTCCCCTGCTGAAGCAGGTTCACCAAGAGCAGATGGCACAGGATTGTGTCCAGATGGCTTTTGAAAATCTCCAGGGAAGGAGATTCCACCATGTCTCCTCACAGCCTGTTTCAGTGCTCTCCCACACTGACAGTAAAGAAGTTTAACCGCATATTCAGATAAAACTTCCTTTATTCCAGTTTGTGTCTGGAGACCCTCGTGCTGTCACTGGGCACCAGAGAGAGCAGTCTGGACCCATCCTCTTGAAACCCACCTTTAAACTATTCATAATGAATAATTAAGTAATATTAATAATGTGTTTAAAGTAGGTGCCACAAGCTAATACTTTAGAGAGAATAAATACCTTTTGATGGACTAAGAATTCTGCCAAGTTATAGTGAAGGCTTGACAGCTTTGTGTGAGTGCTCTACAGTATATGTGTTCACACAAGATACTCTCACTGGAGCAATATGATGCCTTTTTACAAACCACTACAATGGATTTGTGCTCAGACTCAGCTAGACAACCACGGTGAACAAAGTTGTTGGTGTTCGGACTTCGTAAATACAGAATTCAGAGATCCGTTGGTAAAACAAATAGTTCTCTCCATCATTTCATCCAGGTTCACCTTTTGCTTTTTTTAAGTTCCTTGCATTTGCATAATCTCAATTTTTTAAACTAAAATAAAAATGTTAGCATCGGTTAAAAGCTTATTTACCCATTCTTGATCTCTAAGCAACACCAGGGGTAATAACATTCCAAAGGGAACGGACTAACATGTCACACCTACCAGATATATCGCACTGTAGGATACTTTCTAGATAAAGATTCTTTAAAAAAATGTTTTACAAATATATGGATAATCCTTTTTCTTTCACATTATGTAGCCTGGATATTTTTAAAATTCTTTCTTCACTTATCTACCAGGATTCCACACATTTTAAAATTTGGTGTTTTCCTATGGAACTGTTGAACATTTCTAGTGATAGGTGCTCCACTAGCCTCCCCTTCTGACCTTTGTTCTAATCCAAGAAGCAAGTTTCAGAGTTACCTTACACCAAATTAAACTGAGTCTCTATACTGAAATGGGTGGAGTTACAGAGATGTTTAATACAAAGGAATCTGTCTGCAGGTGGCTGTAAATATTTTTTTTAGTTAATATATTAATTAGGTTGTTTTCACACAAAAAGACCTGAGGTAAGGGGAGAGCAGGCTGGTGGAAACCTCCTTGAGTACCATATTTTTCAGTCGCAGCGGAGAACACAATCTCATGTTGGGTAATGTTCTTTAAGCCTATAAGCCAGGCAATGGTCTAGAGTCATGCCTTGAAGAAGATAAACAGAATTTAGTGTTGTCATACAGATCTCTCATTCTCTCTCTCCCCCCCTCTCCCTTCCTCTCTCCTTCTTTGATTTTTTTTTTTTTTTTGGAATTGTAACTAATGTTTGGATACATTTTGATAACATCTCTTCTATGTAAGTTCCAGATTGCACAAGATCAGGGTATTTTTCAGAGTCACATTTTTGCCTTACAGCAAAATGTTGATACAATCAAGACTGGCTAGATTACAAGCAATCACAATTTTTTAAAGTCATGTTTCGTATTAACGCAATAAATCTATCACCTGAGCAGATAAAATTTTGTAACAGATAAAATCTTATAGTTTATTTGTTTACAAAACTGCCAGGATGATTTTTAGGATCTTATTTCATGGTGTCCACATAGACACAGCTGATATAAGCACTGGATAAGATTACTGTTTCGTTCTGCCTCCAAGAAAACGTATAGTATTCTTTCTTTGTTGGAGGAAGTTGCCGTGCCTTAATTTTTCTGATCAGGTCTCCAGGTTGGTGACTGGACACTCTTTTAGGGCACTGGAAACAGCTATAAAATTATTTATGTGTTGTGCTCATTCTTTTCAAGGTGTAGGTACCCAGCACACACTGAGGCGCATGGGTGGAAGTTTAACCTGTGGGACAGCCAAAACTGTCGTTTGAGCTACATAGGAAAATCCTCTCATTCCAGGTTGTGTTTGTTTTCACAGTGTCTGGCAGTGGATGGGTCAGTGAGGTCTTCTCATTGCAGTGTCTCTTGGGAAGAGAAGGCCAGGTCCTACACTTCTGTTATGACAGCCCCAGGCAGCTCCCCAGCCTGGGGCAGAGTGTCCGTAAAGCTGCCCAGAGAAAAAGGACCTGGGGGCTGGCAGTGGCTGAACATGAGCCAGCTGTGCCCAGGTGGCCAAGAAGGCCAATGGCATCCTGGCTTGTATCAGCAATAGTGTGACCAGCAGGACCAGGGCAGGGATCCTTCCCCTGTACTTGTAAATAGAAATTTCTTTAGCATTTGGTTTCATTGTAGATCTATATGAAATATGTCTTTGGGATTTTTAATTGAAAGTGCTACCAGGTGATCTGTTTTGTAGTTGTTCATTACAATACTGAAAAGAAAAGACTTTGTGATTGGATTTGTACTCTTCTGTCCTTAGTGTGTTTACATTCCTATTGATTCAGTTAATGCATCCATCAGGGAAATAAAAATGTTAGGCCTCATTTAATTAAACCAAATTACTTTTGTGGCTTTTACATAGTTTTGCTTGGGTTTTTTTTCTCTTATGGGAGTCCTATTAACATGTGTTGAGCTTTGCATTTTGTTTATAACCAAAAATAAGTGCAAGACACAACTTCTGTGAATTAGGGTCCTGTGCAACCTACCAGACAATACAAATCAAAGAGCACTAAGGGAACGTCCTTTCAAGTAACATTTAATTTTAGAAAAGAATCAGAAAGCTGGAGGATCTAAAATTACTTGGTTTGAATGTCTGCTGCTGTATTTCTTTTTTACCAGCCTCTTTGTACTTTTAGAACTGTATCTGACTGCAAAGTAGGTTCCCGATATAAAAAGGTCTTAACTATTGATAAGGACTGGGTAAATATCTGTAGGTAAATATCTATACAATATAGATATCAGTAGTAGAATAATCTCACATTACATGCAATCTGCGGGGGTAGAAGAAGGTTTTCTGGAACGCATATTCCAGAAGACTCAGGCTTGTCCCTTTTAAAAAGTAATCTTCATTCATAAAATTATGGAATTACCTTGTTCATCTGTGATCTAGACTTTCTGCAAATCCATTAAGAATTTTGTGAATAGTGTTTTCTTTAATATACATTTCTCCATCCACCTATGTGTTTATAAAATAGATGAAAATAAGTGGCAAACCTCCATATTTCTTGGTTATTCCCATTCTGCCACGGTCTCGGCATTTCTGTGTGCTAGACTTCCCTGGAACTGTCACAAGCAGAAATCACTCTAAATGAACAGTAACGTTAAAGAAAACAAGTTCTCCACTATATTGAGCAGTTTTTATAATGTTAATAATTAGATTCTTAGCTAAGATAATCTTTCACAATTGCTGTCTAAATTAGAGTTTTCTTTCTTCTATAAATCTTTTAAAATGCAAAAAGAGTAGCCTATTTTTCCTATGAATCTATCCTGTAACACAGTTTTCCAAAGGGAAAAAAATTAAAAAGTAATCTCAAATATACAAAGAAGTGAATAATTTATAATAGTGGACAACCCTCTAATTTCTGCTTGTTTTTATTTTCACAGTAACTTATAATGGATATATCTGTAGCTCAGGAAGACACCAATTACCTCAAAGCCCTAATTTGTTTTCAGTAAGAATTGGTCTGTAAATATCCAGATGAGTAGAGTAAAAATTTTACCAGCAGTCATAGTGCAGCAATTTCCTGAGCATCCTGGGAGCTCTGTAGTCTCTTTCTGATTATAGAGGGGTTTTGTTTTCTTACTCTTAAATTTAGTATCACACAGAATTTCTGAACTAAGTAAATAGTTTTCCACGCTGTTAGCTGCATGACGTAACACTGAAAAACAAGCTGGGTCTCTGGACATAAAAATACAGATTCATTCACCCTATTGAGTCCTTTTTTCCCATATGCAATATGTATGCAGTTAAAATATGTTGTTCACAGGCATTACTGTGTCTCACTAACTAACCTAAGTGAGAAAAAATACTAATAGAGGCTTTAACAACTGAAGTGTATTCTGAGAAATTGTCCCCTATTAACACTGCAAGAACAGGAAATCTGTCCTCAGAGATGATAAGAAAAACCAGTAGCTCTAGCTCTGACTGTTGGAGAGAAACTTATGTGTTCCCTGGAATGATTAATGCTCCCCATGAGTGAGAAAGCTTTTTCTTTTTGCCCAGACACCTGTTAAGACTTTCTCAACCCTTAGCACTTTTAAAGAGTATCAAAAGCTGTAAGCGAGCAGGAGGGGGTGAGACACCCATGCAAGTCACAGGAGAGCACGACAGAAAAAGAAGAGTGGTTCAGCCACAGCTCTTAGGGGTGTACCAGCACCACAGCTAACCCACAGAGGTTGTAGCCCTGGTTAGGCCTAGTGCAGTAATGGAGCACCATCAGATTCATTCAGTATTCAAGGTAAGCAGCTGTATAACAATTTGTTTCACAACAAAAAGTTGACAGAACAAATCCAAAACAACTCTGTGTGCATGTTTACATGGGAAGCTATTGGCATCAGCAGTGCATTTGAAGGTGTGCTTCAAGTCCCTTATGCTTTTTGTAACATTTTCAAATTCATTGCTGTCTTCAAGATGACAGGAAATCCAGGTCTGCCTTCCTCCTGGGAGATCTTTATTCACAGACAAGTCAAAAACCCTTGACAAAAGGCAACCAAGGGAACTTGCTGACCTTTTAGCTGCCTGTCTAACATCAGTGCAAGTATTGCTTCCTGATAAAATGAGAAATTCAATTTAAGGGGAAACATAGCAGGTATTTGAGTAGGCTCTCATTTTATTTTACTTCTTGGGCTGTCTCTCAAGCAGAAAACAAATGTAAATAAACAGGACTTCATTCTTCATTCTCGTGCAGTTACCAGAGCTAACAATGCTGCACACAGGGGTAACATCATTCTTGCACCATGGTCCACCCTTTTGTCTGCTCTCTTGTTCACTAACTGATGTTTATCTCCCAAATAAAACTGTCATTTAGAAATCCTAGCTTTGTCGTATCCCATTATTTTTGTCCCTAATTTTAGGAAGACAGGACCCCTTCATTGAAAACCCATAATTAATACCACAGTTCTTTGAAAATTAGCTGATTCCTCAATCATGGTTAACCATAGTAAATTCCAGTTTGGATGTCAGATATAATGCCAGCATGCACAAAGCTTGCAGAGGTATTGAGGTAGTCCAGGTTGGTTCCCAACACAGCCAGTACCTTTCCTGTGTGAACCCTTTTTCATCTTCCATACTTGTCTCAACAGAACCGTTTGTTCCTTACATGGTGAGTCTGAAAGACTTGAGCTTTCACATGGAAAGTCTTGACTGAAGAATGCAGCAGAGACTGGAGCACCTCTCCTATGAGGAAGGGCTGAGAGAGCTGGGACTGCTCAGCCTGGAGAATGGAAGGCAGATCAGGGGAAATTTATTAATGTATATAAACATTTAAAGAGAGGGTGCAAAGATGATGGAGCCGGGATCTTTCCGGTGGTCCCCAGTGACAGAATCAGTGGCTACGGGCACAACTGAAACACAGGTGGTTTCCTCTGATGGTACGAAAACTTACTACTAGGGATGACCAAGTGCTGGCACAGGTTTCCTGAGAAGGTGGCTGAGTCTCCATCCTTGGAGGAATTCCATATCTCAGTAACTAGCTCTGAGCAGCCCTGCTTGAGCAAGCAAGCTGGACCAGATGACCTCAGGAGGTCTCTTCTAACCTTGCTTCTTCTGTGAATATGTGATGCATGCAGGTCATTTGAAGCCAGTAGATAACCTGGGTTCCTCCAAGGAGAAGAAATGTCATTTATACATAGGGAGAAAATTATTAGAGAATGGGTCTCCAATTTTGAGAAAGATTGAGATAACCTTTAAGATGCTTGGATTCATACACAGTAATTTGGAAATATCTCCCTGTTGTGTTCTGCTGGTATTTTTTTGGTTGGTTGGTTGGAGTTTTTTGAGTTTTGTGGGGTTTCTTTGTCTTTAGTACATTAACAATTAAAACCACTCCAGAAAAGTTACCTTCTCTGCTAGGGTGTGTACATAAGCATGTATTATTTTATGTTATGTGGGATACAAACAACACAGAAGTTTCAGAACTGAATTCTCTGATGGTTGTAGAGATTAACAGATGGATATAATTAAGTTATGGTCTTTTTTAAAAACTAACACCAAAATACGGAAATGTTCAAGTACAAAGGTTAGTCTTAGAGATTTACACATCAGGTTTGATTTGCACATATTTATTGCATATGTAACAATTTAGTAATATTTTTCTTCAAGCAATTAACAATACTAATACCTGCTGTAAAGATGCATGTGGAAATTGAGGTAACCAATAGTCAGTGGTCAAAGTCAACAAAAGAGCTGAAATCTATGTTCTTTTTTTTCACTCTACCCTCTCAGTAAAACAGCAGTGAATGTTGATGTAGGAGTCCCAGAAGTGCTCCCTGTGACACCACCAGTAAAATTAAAAATATTAGGAGTTATTTGTCCTTCACGCATGTCCAAGGTAACAAACATTATAATACACGTTCTGTATGTGCAGTCCTGCAATGCTGAGTCCCTATCCTTCTGAATGAGTAGTGAAAATATCCTCTCCTTAGTATTTTAGCTATGTATTTCTGCCTTTTCTGCTTGGGCAGTAGGATAGAAAAGGGTTTATCTGAACAGACTTTACAAGAGACAGAAAAAGGGCAAGAAATTTTGAAGAATGCTGTCTGTTCTGCATTGCTTCATTGATGATGTATCTTTGTCAGGTTGGTCGGGGTTTTGTTTGTGTTTTTTTTTGAAAGGGACTGTTTCAGTATACTGAAGATACCCTAAGGACATAAACCTATCAGATGTTACCAGCTGCTTCATTTTCAGGCCACACATCCTGCAAGGAATGAAACCTGTCCTCTCAGAACGGCCTTAGCTTCTGTGTGAACAAAGAGAAGGAATAACAAATTGTCATAACAGACAAAAATGAGACAGCTACCTTTCCAGGGAAATTTGCCTCTTCTATTTACATTTGCTTAAATGGTACACTCTGTAGGAGCCGCTGCAGGGCGTGCTCCTTCACTCACATATATATATTCTGGTACTGCCCTTTAGTATGCTTAAACTTTATTGCAGTTCTGTGTATCGAAAGCAGGGACTTTACCAGTAGGAGGCTGGATGGAATGCAAATAGGTTATCTATTCAGATGTTCACATATCTTTCAATAAATTCATATGTGCAGATTAATCTCTTAAGTACTCAGTACCAAGCTTTCACACTAACCAGCATGAATTCCTGCATAGAATTGCTTTTAGCTGTCTGTGGTTATGCTCTTTATCCACTGGATCATCTGAAGGAATTTATGTCTTTCCCAAGCATGAAGGAACTCTCCTCAAAGTTGCAATGATTGCTACCACTGCAGCGTTCTTGAGTTCTGAATCAATGGAGTGGGAGCAGTTCAGTGGTCATCAAAAAGAGAGCATTTTGTACTGTCTGGGGGATGCAACAGGTCATAGCAGTGCCTGCAGTTGTGTGAAGAATAATTATTGCTCTATTCCGAAAGAACACAGACATTTCCATGTGAAGTAAATACGTACTGTATAGAAACGTTCCCCTGATGCTGCAAATCTTATTCTTCATATGTCTCATTCTGCAAAAATTTCAACTTTTAAGGTACAGTAACAGTGTCGTTGAAACATCTAAAATAAACCAATATAAACTGTTTTCTAAACCTGACTGTGGTATTCACCATCTGTGAGTTCAGAGGTAGAATGTGGCCTCAGACAAAGATGCTGCACAGCAGTTTCTTCATGACATTAACCCCCAAGGATTCTAAGACATGGATACATGAACTGGAATAAGGACAGTATAGTAAGGACTGAGAAAAGAGGGAAGAAGTGACTGCACAACATATTCTGAATATACAGGAGTGGGTGAGATGCACTTAATCACACAGAATGGCGGCAAAGTTGGCATTCACCTATATGTTGCACCTTTGTTGCTGAACATAGAAGATATTAGCTTACTCTACTTTTTTGAAAAAAGGCTTAATTTGGGCTGCTCTATCTTCTTTCTTAACTACAGGTGCAACAGTGCCACTTTGGTCCCAGCTGACTTCCAGGGGTCCAACAAATATAATCACCCCATAGCCAGGTTCTCATTTTTTCCCATTTGCTTCACCTACCTGGAGGGAATTGCAAAGACACTGACCAGATGAGACACATAACACTAGGAGGAGACCTTGAAGTAAACTGGCAAAAGGATTTTTTCAGCTCAACCTGTCTGAAGTGAGTAGCCAGATTCATCAGAGTTGTCATCTCTCTCTAGGAGGTGACCTCTATAAGGTATGAAATACCTGAGCATGGCAACATAGGTGAGAAGGAACCTAAGCAAATGGGCCTGTTTGTTATGGCTTTAGAAAGGAAATTTTGCTTGTGTCTTGCTACAGACACCAAGTGATGAGTAGTAATAGGTAAGGGGATATGCAGGTCTTACCCCTTTAAAGCAAAGAGCACTACTCTGGGGCATCAGAACAAAAAGAAAATGCACAATCCTAGCTTCCTGTCCCGTGCAGTTCCCATACCCTCCTAAGTGCTTGTACTAAGGGGCAGGAGCTGCCACCATGCTGCCACAAGGAATGTCTGGCTTTGCAAAGAAAAAAGTAATTTTCAGCGGACCTGTGCCAGCAATGCAACGCATCTGACAGCTCTCCTGCTATAAACGGTGTGTTGGGTTGGGTGTGGATTGAAATGGAAGTCTGTTCAGGAAGCTTTCAGCTGGCAGCTGATCCAGAGGCCACTTTATTTTCAGTCTAGGACAATGTTGAGAATGCTGGGCCTTGAAACCATGGAGGCAAAGCAGACCCCTCAGGCTTCAGTTCTTCCCCAAGCTCTCCCTTTCTCTGCTCTTTGTAAAAAGCATGAGGGAATACCCTGGAGACAATTTACAGTCCAGTAATCTATGCAACCTATAGGATTCAAACTAAATTTAGAGATAAATCAAGGGTAATCCAGCTGGTTTTTCACAGTTTATCCCTGCAAAGCTTTTCATTTCCTCAGTATATTTATTGCTCCTGAGTCTAATTCTGACAATGGATAGCAATAAAGCAGACAGATTTATTATTTAAGTTTAAATCATATTTGATACAATTTGGTTGCTAATATTTTATTTTGTACCAACAGTTCATCTAGAAACACTACTTTTTCCTAATTTTTCCTTACACTTAGAAAATCTCTGCATCCGGCATAAAGAAAACAAACCGTCTGTGTGCCTGCATGAAATCCTCTCTCTGGCAGTTCCCCTGGCTGAAGTGCAGGTTCTCCTTGGAGGAGACCCAGACAGCTACAGAGTATTGATCACAGATGAACAGACTACAGTAGCAAATCCTAGGCATAGCTCACCATTTTTTTTCTGAAGACCTTTTCAAACCCTTCTCTAATCACAGGGTAGAAAGCTGTAAATTAAAGCAGCCAGTTCAGGCTTCGGAAATGCTTAGCAGGCAGGATGCAGCAGGAGAACATATAAGAGTTTGAATTATTGCGTGCTGCAACCTTCCACATTTACATTCAAGTCATAATTTCTGGAAGTAAGCATAAATAAGAATTAAATATCTGCTAAGTCTTTTTTCTTCTGTCCTTTGATTACAATTCTGTTTTATTTATGACTCCCAAAAGAGGGCCAAACTTCTATTATGTGACATTTCTTCTGTAAATTGTTAAAGAATCACAAAAATGAAATACTTCACAGCAGGTTTTTCCTCTATTGCTACCTGCCTGTGGTATTAGCTTGGTCCCTTTCCCAAACCATTCTTTAGTAGGTGATTTTTTTTTCTGGTAGGGAAGCATCTTATTACAGTTTGTCTGCCTTTTTCTGTGATTTTCTCTGAGGAGAGTTGATTTAGCTGTACCAGGTATTTGATGCTTCTGCCACTTTCTGTGTTGCAACAGTTTCATTGTTAGTACCTGAAATATATTAAAATAAAATAAATAATTTATTAAAAAAACACAGCCAAACTTTGCATGAGCATATGGCAAACTGTGTATTGAACACTGTTAAAGGCTACATAGGATTTCATGTTATTGGTCAAAGCAGCATTTTCTTGCCCCTATTACACATCTGAACCTTTTTTCCAGACTTCTCAGCTCTGACAGAAACGTTCCTCTGAATTCCAGTCTCTGCTTGTCTTTTGCCGGGTCATATTTATTTTTCCTTGTATCAACATTCTCCTTAGATAGCTGGTCTCACTCACAAGGCTTTTATACCTAGCTATATTTACAGAAGAGTCTTTCATAACCTTGGCTTTTATTCTGGTAAACAATCCTAAAGATATAAGAAATGGTGCCATAGAGGGCGTAAATCTGAGAGGATGATATCTAAAACTTTGTAGGCCACTGTCTTCTCCAGCATTTATAATTATTTATTTAAATCTTCCCAAAGCCGAGCACCCCTTTAAATACCCCAAACTTGACTGCTAGTCCAACTCATTTCTCTTATTTCTGTTTTTTCATCTCTTGCACTGGTAGTGGTTGTTCTTGCAGCATGTTATGTAAGCTTCTTGCACCAGTATAAAAGCATTTCAGTAATTTCAGCCACATTCAAATTCTTCAGTGCACTATATCCATCCCCTTAGCTGATGTTTTATCTGCAAGACTTATGCTATTATCCTTGGTATTCTTCATTTTCCTTATCATCCTTCTTTCTCTTCTTTTTCATCTCCTGTTCTGCGCTTTTATACCCGAGGTTTTTTTCATTAAAGCTGGGTTCAGAAAATAGAATACTGTTTCACATTGTTTCAAAGTTTCTGTCAGTCATGGTGGTATCCATTTTGAAACGACAGTGCCTCGGGTCCCAAGGACAGTCTGTCTGCCCAATACGGTCACTTCTCTAGCAAGCAGTTGTGCAGTTAACTTCCTTCCTCATTGTGTCGTCCTTTCCTCTAGAAGATGTAATTTTTAGCATCTTTCCTTTTCATCCCTGATCTTTTCCCGGGGTATCTTGTGCTGTCATTCGACCTGATGGGAAAGCTAACGTTAGATCAGGATTGTCTCCTTATTTTATCTGTGCTCCTACATCCCATTCATGCTCCTGGTGGTCAGTGACTCTTACCTAGCACTTCCCAGGTGCCAGTCCAACCCTTTCTTCTGCTGAAGGAGACAGTGCCCGCTGGCACAGGGACAGCATTTCTGTTCCATCCTTGCAAAGCTTGTCACAGCCCAGAGACCGATGCTCTTCACTGTCACAGCATTAAACCCATTGGCCATTGTTGTTGTTGTGCATTTCCCGGGTACAGCAAAGGGGTGCTCCCTGTCCGTTTCTCTTTTCCCGGGAGGCAGGAGCTCAGGAGTGCAGGCACCAAGCAGTCACACAGAGGAGGGCACAGCGGGCAGCGGGCAGTTCCCACAGAGCAGTGCTGGCTGCCTGTGGGTGCGAGCTGGCTACTTGTCAGGTACTTTACCTTCCTGCAAAGGTAAAATGAGCACAGCAAAATCTATACGAGAAGATTGTGTGTTTCAGCCCCAGAACGAACCTCAGATTTGCAGCACAGCAACTGGGATGACATGGGTTTTATTTTTAAGAATTCCTTATGACAAATCTCTGTTTAAAACACTATTCACTCTTCTGACAGCAATGACTCTGGTGACTATATGAGTAGAAGCGTCTAACTTTTTATAATTCTATCTAGTTAGTTCAGTCAGCCAAGTACAGTGATTCAGTGACCAGCTTTAGTAATTTTTTTTTTAATAGCTCACATAGAAATTTTATTTTTATTGTTTGCATGTTTATTGTTTCAGTATTCTTTTGAGAAGAAACTTATCCAATAAGCAGAGAAAAAACATTCTTAGGCAATATTCCCAAAACCCAAGCGAAAAATAACTTTTTTGTAATCCTGAAAAGGCAAAAACCAAACCAACCAACCAAATAAAAAAATAACAAACAACAGCAACACCACCACACAAAAGCCCACCAGACAGGAATTTTATAAAGCCTTTATTTTACTATTTCCTTCTTCCTGCCTGTTTCTGACATAATTTTGTTCTGACCTTTATTATAACAAACTATTAATAACCAGGATGAGGTTAATTTTCCACAGGCTTATTTTGAAGATCTGGACAGGCTGCATGCAATGTCAAAAGGCAAGTTGCTGCTTGAGCATTTAGTTGCATCTATTAATTCCTCTTTCTGTTGCGGTAAGTCTTGTATATAGCGTTACATTAAAAAAAATTACTTCATAATAGACGCCTACGCAGACAACACATTTGGTTAAGCATTTCTGTCCTCAGCATACTGCATTGACAGGAGATGGCAGAGAAGGTAAGTTGCCCTCTAACACCTTATATCCGTATTCTGAGTCCATTATCCTAAATGCTGGAAAAGTCCGAACTGAGACCTCTTTGCCATCTGGCTGTCTTTCAATGTTTTCTCCTACAACACCTATCTCCATTCTATTTACGGACTGAAGAGCATGTATGGAGCTGGCTCATCCCTTCACAAACCTTTCTTGTATCTGTGGAAATATCAGTCTTCTGACCATAGACTCTGCGTACTTGCAACAGAAGTAATCCTAGCAATAAATTTAATTCATATTTGCAAAGAAAAGTGAAATCCAGAGAGATCCTTTCAATCTAGGGTACCTGTTGTTCACAAATTCAGAAGAACACCTGCAGCAGAGAATAATTCAAACATGAGCCCAAACAGTAAAGGCAAAAGATATCCTAGTGATCAGACACAGATCAAGCTAAGCTGCACACAATGGAGTTATTTCTATTTTTTTTCCATTAGTAGTATGTTATCAATAAACCCACAACTAAAAGTATATCAGATTGTCATCAGTCTTTTCTTGACTCACTTTGAAAATATTCATCATCAAAATATGTTTCTCGCTCAAGCCCAGCTCTGGAAGTGATTCAGAAAGATTAAACAGAGTTCTCCGAGCTCAGACTTTATTGTAGCACACTGGCAGTGACACTCCCTGTTCTTCCTGTCTCTTGCTCTTAAATGTTTTCATAAATGAATTTACTGCTCTAAGTTGTCATTAGCACTGCCAATTTGGGGAAACACATTGCTTCTATTAAGATGCAGCCTGTACACATGTTCCTTTTGGGGGCTGGTGTAACAGCTTTTGTAAGGATTGTGTCAGCAAAAGGAAAAGAATATTAACATTCCTCTTTTCGTAGCCAAGAGATCTCCTCAGGATTTCTTCAGTGTGCTATTTGCAAAAAATGGCTCTAATGCAGCTGTTGCATCAGCCAAGCATTGTCTTCTTACAAAAGGTACTTTTTGTCTAGATATTCTGTGCTTCTATCTTGGACAAGTCTAATCCCACACCATACAAATCCCAGCCAGTCTTCCAAGTGTCAAAAGTCTACAGGTTCTCTCTGCACTTGCCTTCTTGTGTGCAATAATTTGTTCAGTGCTGAACTGCTGCATAAAACTGCTGCATATTGTCTGCATTAAATAATCCTTTGACCGTGCACAATACAACATGTTCGGGTCAAAAAACTCTCACCTTCAAATGACTAATATTATATTGCTTTCATCCACTTCCTTTCGTCTCCTTAGAAAAATAATTTTTTAAGAATGTTACTGTGTAGTGGGTTTTATTATTCTCAACATCTGTGTTTTCTGGCATTGTGTCATGTAAACTTCCCAGCATTACTACGTAATATCATTCTCTGACAGAATCTTGATTTTTTTGTCTCACTTATAAAGTTAGCTGATAATTAAAAGCTGCACTTCTCCCTTGCTGGGCTTTTTCTGTTTATTTTTTAAAAAATTAGATCCATATGCAGCACTCAGACATTAATTATGTTTCTTGAGTAGAACGAAGTTATAGCACAAAGGACTGATTTGCAAATTAAAGTTTTCTGATATTATTGGACAAGTGGGTCACTAAATACAAAAAAGAGAAAGAAAATTTCATATCTTCGAAGGAATATTCTAAACAAGGACTTAAAAAAATTAAGTGAGGGCTGTTAGGAAAACACAGGGATTTTCAAAGTAGTTTTTAATGGAATATCAGATACTTTTAACAATAAGTGGACTCAATTAGATGACAAGATAAATTATTATTATTATTTTACTCCTTTTTGGTGTTTAACACTTATGCAATGGTTTACATCAGAGGATCTTTGCTTTACTCACAGCAGAGAGCTCATCATTCTGGATAACATCCAACCCTTGCAAGCAAGAAAATTCAGACTTGGGATGGGGGCCCAAAACACCTTGTCTCTCATCCCAGTTTTGGCACTGGCCATTTTTCCACATACTCTCCAACATCAAACAGTGAGTAGCTGTGTTACAGAGAGGGGTGTGTAAGCTGGACCACTTTGGCTCAGAAGTGACAGGCAGCTGGTGTAGCCTGGCTGGGAAGAGGGCACCATGACCCACTCAGGAGACTAAGGAAGGTAGGGGTGAGCCTGTATGTTCTGTGAATGGCAAATAAACAGATTGGAGAGCAAACCAGCAGCATCCAGTGCTACCAGTGTGTAAAATGCAGAAGATGTACTGTTCTTGCTCATGGAGTCAGGGACCTCTCAAATCCCTCTTACTGCATTGGCATTTCCTAGTGAAGCAAACTGGTAATGAACATGATGAACTAGCACTGGAAAATACTAAATGAGTGAGATCCTTTGATAAAATCTCATCACTGTGATTTAATTCCCTGGGTATGCCCAATACTAGTATCATCTTTTGACCTCAAAAATGTTTTTTCAGCATCTGTGCTCCAGGAAGCCCTGGTTTAAGTGGTTTCAGTTTGCCTTACTGACCAAATCAGGAATCCCATAAGGAAGTCTCTGAAAAGAATGAGCTTCTATACTGAAAATGAAAGTTGAATATATATTATTATAT
>VZRV01008493.1:650998-683126 GCA_013398115.1 Falcunculus frontatus | reverse complement strand
TATTATATTATATTATATTATATTATATTATATTATATTATATTATATTATATTATATTATATTATATTATATTTTACAATTTAGCAGTCATGAAAAATTGTGTACACTCTTAAGGGCTTGATCCCTCATTGCTCTGTACATATTTCACTTACGAAATGTCATCAGAACTCTAAAAATGTAAAATGCTACCTGACTTGTTTGCACTGTACTTAGGTAAGGACTAATCTGTTGGAAACCAAGTGATTCGTATGCTGTATACACACATTTTAGATCTGACACTCAACTTCTTCCCTTGCAGTCACACCTGGCAGCTGAAATATCTTGCTGCCAGCCAAGGGGAGTAAAAGCATTCCTTTTCCACTTTACACTGTTTTGTAATTACCCCTGACTTCTGTTTTGGCTGTCTTTCCCTTTCCCTTTTCCTTGCCTGGAAATCAAAAGAAGGTATTTAGTTACCAAACCCTCTTCTTGCTTTCATGGAATCTAAGAGCTGCCCCTCTAAGGATTTAAACAATACTCGTAGTTCCTGACTTAAGCAGACAGTAGCAGAGTTGAATCTGAAATCTGAAAAGTACGGTCCCTTCCCAGGTTTTTCTCCCTGTTTGAGCAGCATCAAGAACTTTTCATTTTTTCTCTCTGTTGAGCAGTGTGAACACCTGAAGAGCAAATTGCTCCATCCCCAGTGCTGCAGTGAAGCTCTTATAAAGAGATACTGTAATATCAGCCCATGAAGAGGATGAGAAGGCTGGCATCCTCAGTGCTTTTAACATCCCTGCTCTGACACGAGGTGATGTACTAGCCTGCAAGCCTTCGGCTGCTGGGGGAAAATGTGCAGACATCCTGAGAGATTAGATATGCCCATCTGAGCTTCAAAGAAATGGAAACTAAATGTGATTGAAACATGTCAAAGTCCTCAGCTTCTGTCTCTTTTCAGGAGGCCTTGTCCTATACGTGTGCACTGACATTCCAGCCAGCTCAGGACACGGGGGTGGGACCAGAGGGAGCAGCCCCCAGTGCTCCTTGCCCCCCTGCTCCACATGGCACTGCCGACCTGGAGCCCTGGCAGCATCGGCATCAGCAGGGGCGCGAGGCAGTGCTGGGCCAACAGCGAGATAAGGGCTGATGGATGGCGTGGATGGCCCGGGGGACGAGATAATGCTGGGACCTACCCAGCAAGTATGCAGTGGGAGGAGATGTTCCCGGCTACTGCCACAGCCCTATCTCTCACTGCTGTTTGGGAAGAGGTGAGTGCCTGACCCTGTGTTTTTTGGTTTTTTACAAGAACATTTCCACCCTCTTGAAGAGAAAAATCCTACCTGGGAAAAAGGTTGGAAAGTGAGTTCCTACCTTCGAAGGCTTTCCTGGCCTTTCTAACGCACACATCTATGCCTTCATCACACTCCTCTGACTCCTTGTCTTGCTGGTTGCTCGAGCATAAGGTCCCCAATGACCACAAGTAGGTTTGGTAGGTTCACTGCCACTTCTCACACAACTAATTTTACTTTTACTTGGTAATATGAAAATCTTCCATCCCTGATCTGGTGTTCTAACATCTTCAAGAGAAGACATAGGTTCTCAGTGTTTCATATCTGAGTCATTGCTACAACTGGTAAAATTCAGTATAACCCAGCAGAAGAAGAGATGCTCTGTACTTCTTTTGAAAGAACAGTGAAAAATGAGATTTTTGAAGTTGTATTTTCACTCTTTTTCATCACACATTCCTGTTACATTAATAAAGTCCCAAACCAAACTGGTGAGTAATCCTTTGGATCTTACTAGTATGGTGTTGATAATGCTGCTGCCACAAAGATATCTGCAAAGATGAGTGTATTAGGGTTTTTTTAAAATGAAGTCAAAAAAGAAGGCATTTTTAAAAATATGAGGGCATGGAATGTGGGAAATAAGAGCAGACCAAATTTATTGTCTTTTCAAGAGATTTTTAACACTATCAACTAAAGCCTGTTGATGATGTCTTTTCGGGAGTGAAGTCCCTTCAGCAAATGGGTGTTTAATAATCCTTATGCTCTCGTTTTTGTAATAATTTCAGTCTGATATTAAATATGACTTGTTCAGATGCCTCTCTGATACAAGGTATGTGTGTCAGCGTTTCGACAGAGAAAAATTGGATTCATATCTCTGTTATGCTTTCAAATTGCTAGGTCAGATTTGGGTCTCTGGCTGTAAATTCTTCAATTCAATTCTAAGTCAAAGGAATGTGACAGATTTAATACCTAGAGTAAGTTATTAACTGCAATGATGCATAAACCAGTGGCACTTTCCAAAAAAGTAGTCTTTACTGCTTCTGTTTTCTAAAGAAAAATTAAAATATAATCCTATTTCCTTGTTTCTTACAGTTCTTGCAAAAATTTTTCTTGATTAATCCATCAAGAACTTGAAACTGATGTGCCCATAAATACAATCCTCTGAGTTTTTTTATTGCAGTAATATTTTTGTCGGGATCAGTTACCCTTTCAAATTTTAAAAGCAAGAGGAATTCATACATGCACAAAGCATTGAAGAATCACTAGCTATAAACAGAAAGTGCCTGTATCTACCACGAACTGTTTAGAGACGACTAATATAGAATTACGGGCTGTGTGGAAAGAAATCAAGAAAGATTGGGCGAGTAGGGAACTTTGCCAGCCTGTGCATGTGCTCAGCTGAAAAACAGATAGAGTGACCTGTTGACTTTGTAAGACTGAAAACACTTGGGCTTTCTTCTCCTACAGGCTAATGATGGTGGGCTCCATGCTTTCTACATCAGCCTGGTTTACCCTTGCTGTTGTAGGGACCCTTGTATGGATTGTCAAGGTGGAAGCTGCAGTTCCTACACACAGTTCCTATGTTTTGCACTTAAGGGATCTATTTTTCTAATTTTGCTAACTAACTAGCACTGTTCACCAGGAAAGGCTGTTACATTTCCCTCTTTGGGTATTGGATGATAATTTTTGGTGATAACCAAGGGCTTGGAGAAGGCAAGTTACTATGCTTGTCAAGAAATAAGTTTTGTTTTTCAGATATTAGAGAATTTGTCCCTGAGCAGCAGTCTAAAGAATCACTGGACTACTGTAAATGTCTGTACTTGGAGAAAGGTCTGTGGGAAAAACATATTAATTTTTATTACAAAAGCTAAACCAATAAGAAGAAAAACCAAACAAACAGGGTAGAACTCCAGCACACAAACCATGTATGGCAATTTTGATACATGAAATGAAGCCATATCTCTCCACAGTTGGTATTTGGTTAATGTAAGCTAAAAAACAACTGCCATACTTCACATTTCACATCCTGATATCCTCAATAATTGGCTAGAGCATTGTGCATATCATTATTGCCTGGTATCTTATTCTCTTCTCAGCTATTTGCATGACTAACTTCAGAAATGAGCATGTTTTTTTTTTTTAATGAATAATATATTTTTTCAACCATTACATTACCCTCCTTTATTGTTAAAAGGGTGGAACTGTGCTCCTAAGCTACTGCAAGAGAAATAATGTAGAGTGTGGACCTGAACTGAGGGTTCCTATGTCCCAGATGAGCAGCATAGTTTCAGAATTTTCTCTCTCATTTTGACTGTAAAATTTATCCTAAATCTGAAAAAAAAAAATCATGTTTTTGCAAAAGGGTTGCATCTCAGTATTTGCTTTCAGAAAAAACTTAAACAGAAATGTTGTCATTTAGCCCTAACTAGATACAGATTGTAGTACATAGCATTGAGCAATTCTACAAGAAATGAACTTTAATGAGTACTATATCCTTCCTGCTACAGCTGTGGTGTTTTGGGAAAACTACCTACTAGGCTAGAGCCCAGAGAATTTAAAAAGTTGTCGTGAAAGCTTATGAGAATGAGTCTGGCTTGCCTGCAAAGGACAATTTTGCTTTTTAAGCAGAAGAATAATCACAGGACAGGGTTACAATGTATTATCCTCCTAGGAGTACTCTCATGATAGTCTTCACTGTGCCCATTCAGAAGCCAAGTTTAATAAGTATTAAATATTTACCCTGAGGTAGTACTGTAAGATCTAGCAGGTCTTAGCTGCTACCCCACTAAGCACTAGTGATGAAGGCAAATGATTGGAAGATACTACCTTATATTTTTATGATCATCTTAATGTATTTATGTCATTTTAAACTTACATTTCAGGTTTTTTTCAATATTATGCAGAGTAATTTAATATACATATATATATGACTTCATCATGGCTAAGTGCTTGGCCCAAAGTGATAAATTATAGGAAATCTTGAAGCTGAGACTGCTGTGCTACCTTTAATTCACCATGTTGTGTCTGGTTGAAGCTGGGATCCCGAATCAGTGGGGAGCATTCTGTACCTATAAATCACTACCAGTCATGTGCACACTTACGTACTCACTCTTATTTTGTTATGAGAATCACTTTCTGTTGTTTTAGGTACCCTTGGCATTTCTGATGGTTTATGAACAGTTACTCTTATACCAAATTACATGTTCTCCGTGACAGAGTGATCAGACACATTTTGTCTTTCACACATTATGCCAGGTTGTTGCACAGGGCACCATTTATTACTGGTGTCAATAGCACCCTACCTCCAGCAGCCGGCATGAAGGTAGGAAATACACAGGGTGGTGGAAACAATTGCAAAGGTGGTTTTTAGCACTGCTTTAATGCTTTGCATAACCAGAAATTGTAGCTGCTGTAGGGAGGTAATAGGTGGACTGAAGTTTGTAAGGTGTGATAGAAATCTATCAGGGAGTTGACTTAGATGTAAAAGTCCACGAAATCCAAGAATGAGAATCACCATCCTGCTCATGGCAGCAGGGCTGGAACTGGATGGTCTTCCAGGTGCCTTCCAGCCCAGTCAATTCTGTGATTCTGTGATATAAAAGGTAGTGCACAGGTCAGCAAATTGCTGGTAGGATCCTTCAACTGCTACTTCACACTGTGTACAAAGCTACCGGGATAAACTTGATCATTTGAAAGTTGTGGTTAGTTTTTTAAAGAGTAGGGGAAAATCCAGTTATTTGGGAAGGAGGGACAACTGAATAGAAATTAATTCTGTAAGCACTGAGGTTCCAAATTCTGTTTTTTAGAGAAAATGTAGCATAACACAAGTCATATCTTTGAAAAAATGTTAAAATGGGCTTTCATTTCATACTTTTTTTGATGTATTAAAGGTAGTTTTCATGATGTCATCCAGATAGTTTAAATAAACTGTTTGCATATAAGGTTAACAAGCTGCAGTGGTAGCAGGGTCTGTGTGGGATTATATTAGAATTAATTTGATCAATTACTTTTAGTTCCAGAGGTCTCCAGATGAGCCAGAAGCCAGCATATGCAGTTTGGCAGATGAAGAATCAGTGCAGTCAACACATGCCGTGAAGGTAATGAACATTCTTTCAAACTTCATTTTTCATCCTGAGCAGGGAAGACAAGTAAGCCAAGACACTGCTGCTCAGAGCAGCTAAAATGATAACTATAAATAATCATAATAGAAAGCCCATGGCTTAAATGAAATGGGGAAGAATAAAATAAGTATTTTGCCATTAAAATGATGTTTCTAAACCTAGAATTTTCATTATGATTTGCCCCGGAGTACATGAAGTTTCCTCAACCTTGAGATGCAGCTTTTGAATTAAAAGATTGCTGAACATTTTCTTTTGATAAACTGCTCAAAAGAAGAAGCTGGTGTAAACAACATTTAGTCAAATCAGGGGAAATCTTTATAATCATGTATTTCATTTCCACTGCTGAACAGAAACCCAGGAGAATCGATTCTGCTGGCCAGATTTCATGGAAGAGAGTGGGAGGCACAGCTGCAAAAGGATGCCACAGGCTCAGTGCTGTCTGGAGCTCATACTCCTATCCACACAAAACTTCTGATGACTTATTAGACACTTTTAACCAGGCTAGATGTATAAAATAGGATCACAGATTTGAAACGCTCAACAAGAGCAAGCTGCCTGCAGTTCATGTCCCTAATCTGTTTCTTGCTGCTGAGAGAAATTTGTTAGTGTCCAAGTGTAATTAAAGTGACACCTTAGTGGAAATTGAAAAATTTGACAAGTGCAAAAAAAGTAATAATTGCATTACATTATAAATATGGTCATGCGTTGCATTAAATATATACACTCTAATTTTTGTCAGCTATATTTTCTTTCTTTTCCTGTCTCTCATTAATAACTTATCTGTATAAGCAAGCTTGACGTACTTAAATTATCCATAGGCCCATGGATATCAAACATTTTGATTTTTTATTAACAAATATAATAACGTTGCTCTTCTAAAAGAAGGCTGTTTTATATTTAAATGTCTAAGTGTGGATTTAGAATGTTATGGTTTATTAATACAGTAACCTGCTATAAATTTTCATTTAACTGTAGGTACACAGTTTTATGTTAAGTTGAAATTATCAGGTGGTTTATATGTGTTAAAAATGTAAAGGTTAGGATTTTTGTTTCATATTATGCATGATTAAGACAGAAGCTAATACAGTTTAAAAAATCTCTCTTCTTCTGATGCATCTGTTGGAAAGGAGAATTCAGTTGAACTATTTCCATACAACTTTTTAAAATGGCAACCTTTAAAAGTAAGATGATGCCAAAATGAAGCAGACAAGCTCTGCTAAAAATACTTTAATCAGAATTGCCTATACCTTCAGCTTCTTTATTTGAAAAAATCTGACAGCAGTGTTTGCAACTCAGTAATTTTTCTTTAACAGTATTTTGATAATTTTTCCTCTTATTGAAATAGCAAAGATAGTTAGATTCACTGCAAGCGACCCTGTTTTAATTTTTAAATTTTATATTCAAAGTGTTACCGTATTTTCAATTTGCATGCATAAAAGCAGATTTCAATCAACCAAGCTCTAATGGCCAGACATCTGGTTTCTCTCACTTCTCAGAACAGTCTGTTATCCGTATGCAGTTACTGCCAAGTGATTTGCTTCATGTTCATACCTTGGCATTTCTCAGTCATGCAGCCATTGCATTTTGTTACCTCTGAACAGAGATTCTGGGCAGAAATCCTCTGGTTCATTTGGCACATGGATTATTGCTTTGTAAGTGTTAATCTGCACTGTAAAAGTGGGGCCTATTAGAGACTGTATTATTCCTGTCTTCTTCCTTCACATCTCCCACTGGTTTTTCAATAGCTCAAATAAATGCTCTTTCAGACTTTTCCATTTGCAGCTCCTGAAAGAAGCAAGCTGTATGTAGTGCAGACACAGCCAGCAGCGGGTGGCCATCAGGTTTACAGCAAACCAGGTCATTAGGACTTGCAGTTTGCAGGGAAAGCAGGAAATTTGGCATGTGCAATCAACACCCACGGTTCATTAAATGCCTCTGAGTTGTCATAGGTGATGTTGCCTGACAAGGGGGAGCAACCCACTGCAGTCAATTTTGATAACATTATTTCCCTTTCAAAAATTTGGCTATCACAACTATAATGAAATGTTGACAGTAGGCGATTTTAAATGTTTTCAGCATTCAGGTACTGGATCATACTGCTCACAAGACACAGTTGCTTTCACCGTGGCTTTTACTAGATAGGAAACTCTACCTTCACCCAGCATCTGCAGCATTATTGGCTGTCAGGACATGTTCCTTTAGGCTGTCTTGCTTGCTCTCTTTTATCTGGATACGTAACAACGCACATCTGAAGAAATGTTTATTGACTTCAGTGAGATTTGGAGTTTATATGTCTGGGAAGACTCAAGAAAACTAATACAAATTAACTAAAGGTGTGAATTTAAAGTTGTGATTACTTTAACTGCATTATGTGCACATTCTCATTCAAAATTGAAGTGACCCTAATACAATTTAATTACATTTACTTCCAAAGTAAATTAATACATTCTAAATGAGAGTTGGCTACACAGAAATTTAAAGTGGTTTAGCCAATCTATTTTAAAAGTTAATTCAGATTGATTTTTCTGCATGTTCTAGACAAGACCATCAGGTCTTAAATGGAATGTGAAATCCTATTTCATTGAGGTGTGTAGTCTAAAATGCTACTTGCTAGTTCCTCTAAGGATTATTCTGCACGCCTGTAGCCTATGCATTATACCTAGAGATATTTTTTAAGGATCAAAATACTACTTTTGTCATGAGTTTCTACATTACTATTCCTTTGCAACAGAGGATTCCTATAGGTATGTCACTCAACCTCTCTGGACCTTAGATCAGCAGTATCTGAGTGTTTTTAAAATAAATGCTTTTATGTCAGGCTTTGAAAGCTGTTGCAAGTCTTCAGAAGGAAGAGAAATTAACATATTATTATTATATCTTGAACCAGCACAAAACAGAACTCAGGGCTATAAAGAATATATAAGTAAAAGAAGTCATACTGGGCCAGCTTAGAGGAGTTATTGTGAACTTAATACAATATACATACATACATACAGATCCAAGCTCCCATAGATTAAAAAATAATGGCCATGGACTGTAATGTGTAACAGCAGAGATCCACATTAACTGCTGGACTGCTGTTAATGTCACACACTTATTTACTGGCTCTTATAGTGGCAGAATAAAATGCAGCAAGAAAGATGACTGCAGATGATTCTTGTTAACAGCCACCCCTCCTTAACAACCACCTCATCAATACAAAAGTAGTTAATGGTATTTTTTTAGAGCATGATATCATGTAGTATGTTTCGCCTACTTATCAAATTCAGAGCAAAGGAAGAACAATTATTTTTACAAAGCTGAAGCGTGCTGTATTCTTCCAGAGAGAACTATTAGTATATCGTTAGTTTACCATTAGCTCAAAGAACCTCATTTGCTGATTGATTGATGGATGGACAGAAGAATAATATTTATGGTACGTATGACCGGCAAAGATAAGTTAGAGGAAGACTTATGAAGTGCCTCAATGAGTTAGTATAACAAATTTTACTGGTGGTCAATAAAGATTTGTGCTCCTAACCTTCTTGGTGGTTTTGATGAGAAAGGAAAGATATGCCTGCCTATTAAAGTGCAGCTGTACCATATCCTAGTATACTGCTTTTAATTTAACTAAGGGTCTCTGGAGAGTTTCTTTTCTGATAGCATTCACTAAGACTGCCCTGATGCAATGACTGTTATTGTTATCAGTGTTTGTTCTATAAGGTTGGTGTGGAAAAACTACCGCGTATTACAGCCATACCTTCATTTGATTGTGTAGTTGTACCTGGAGAGAACAGTGTCTTTGAGAAATAGATTACTATTTAAATGAGGTTAAAAAACCATTTTGGGCTGTGAAGGGGTAGCAAGAACCTTAGGATTTTTAAAATTTGAGTTACGAAAGATGGGTTAAGAATTCTTGAATTAATTTGCAACTGGAGTAATTTGAATGCCAAAGTTCAGTCTACATGCATGAATTTATTCATGCTTACTATGTCACAATTTTAACAACTGGCCTTGAAATTTTATCTTTTTCTTTTGGGTCAGTTGGCATTTCAAAGAACTAAATGTACTAAATCTTCCAAGATGAAATACAGAATGCCCAGCAAAGTGTCACATGTTTAGATCTAAAGCAGGCTAAATCTTATCTTTCAACACAAGCCTGTCCAGAAGCCACACACAGATTTAAGTTCTCATTGTGTTCAAGCTGCATTTTGAATCCAAAGCCAGTTCTTGTTCAGAACTGCTTTTTCATGCTTACATATGGCTATTTATGGAAAGGATATTCCATATCTAAGGAACCTCCTACAACCCTTTTCAAAGTCTCATGAGAATAGGAAAAATGAAACTATCTTTGGAAAAATGTAAAGATGACAAACCTGTTATTCACATTCATGTCATATTTTGTGTGCTACCCCAAAGCACTTCATGTTGTATGTGCCTTCTCCAGAATTTGTTCTTATGTTGGTAAGACGAGGATAATTTGATACACAATAAAACACACTGAACAAATGAAAAAGCTTTAATCAACTATGGAATGAATTGATTCAATTTTCTATTTGGTAAAGTCTATATAACATTTCTACCTGATTGTAAAAAGATTTCTCTGGGACTGCTGAATCGAAATAGTAATAAGAAGGGCATATTCACTGTAAATATTTTAAACAGCAGTACCAACTCCATGACATAGAAAGTTTCTTTAAGGTAATGTTGGTTACTTGATCTGCTAAGGGTACAGCTGATCGGTCAGCATGATCTGGTATTGAACATATAGTGTATGTGTGCAAGCTGTAGTTAAGCTGGAATAAAGCTGTCCAAAAGCAGGCTAAGATTAGAGCTGTTTGTGAAATGAGCCTACAGCTCTGACTGTGAGAGTGCTAACAGGTTGGGGCTGGCTAGCCTCCAGCAGGTTGCAATTCTTTGCACAGGTGCCTGGCAGTTCAGCAATAGCAAAAAGGCTCCCTGAGCTCTCCCTGAACAGTGTCTTACTGTCTTAATGTAAGGACCCTGCTTCAGGGCAAGAGTGTTAGTTCAAACCACTGCCACATACAGTGATTTGTCAGATAGGTGTAT
Organism: Falcunculus frontatus; assembly: GCA_013398115.1. Classification (NCBI taxonomy): domain Eukaryota; kingdom Metazoa; phylum Chordata; class Aves; order Passeriformes; genus Falcunculus; species Falcunculus frontatus. Next base: position 672,693 of record VZRV01008493.1, on the reverse strand, counting down.
CTCATGGGACTGGGCTCGAGCTTATGTTGCAGCTGCACAGCTAGTGTTGTCCCAGAGGGACAAGAATGAACCCTACCTCTGCTGCAGTGTCGGCACAAAGTAATATTATCTGATGTCACATGTGAAGTCCAGCTACAGAACAAGTCACTAAAAATAGCTAAATTAAGAATGAGGAACTCATTCTTATTAGGCTCAGGGGAAAACCTGTAAGGCTACTAAACTCCGAATGTCTAGATTTTGCTGTTTGTCCAACTGTAGCAAAGGAAATGAAGACGTTTTAATTCCTCCTATCTCTGTCACCTATGAATAAAATTTAGGCCTAATTGCTATTATTCTATGACAAGAATTAACCAGTGACGTAGAGATTCCTTACATCAGTAGTATGAGAGGAAAGACTTACTCCATTTATGGGATCTTTAACACTGAATTTCCTGCTTGAGTGAATTTTGTAATTTTTTGATCATAAATGGACTTGATGAAAACTCCTTGAAAACAATTCTTTTAAGATCACTTAGTCATCTGGGAGGCATGCATGTACATTGCACCACCAAGGACTGTGTCCTTGTTTTGGCTTGGTTTAAGTTAATTTTCTTCCTAGTAGCTGGTACAGTGCTGTGTTTCAGATTTAGCAAGAGAATAGTATTAATAATGTCATTGGTAAGTAGTGCTTACCATAAATTAAGGACTTTTTAGTGTCCGCTGCTTTGGCACTGAGCTGGTGCACAAGAAGCTAGGAGGGAGCATAACCAGGACAGCTGATCTGAACTGGTCAAAAGGATATTCCATACCACAGAATGTTATGTCTAGTATATAACCTGGGGAGAATTGGTCAGAAGCCACTGAATTTAAGCTCGGCAGTCTTAAGCTGTGCCAGGGGAAGTTTAGGCTAGATATTAGAAAAAAATTCTCTACAGAAAGTACGATTAAGCGCAGTAATGGGCTGCCCAGGGAGGTGGTGGAGTCACTGTCCCTGGACATGTTTAAAAGAAGACTGGTTGTGGCACTCAGTGCCATCGTTTTGTTGATAAGGGGGTGTTAGGTCACAGGTTAGACTTTATGATCTCCAAGGTCTTTTCAAACCTAGCTGATTCTGCAGTTCTGTGGTTCAGGGGTGTCTGGGCATCAGTCAGCAAGTGGTGAGCATTTTATTGTGCATCACTTCTTTCTCTTGGATTTTATTCCTTTCTCTCTCCTTTTCTTTACTACCATTACTACTACTATCATTAGTATTAGTATTATATTGTAATTTTTTTCAATTATTAAACTGTTTTTATCTTAACATGCAATCAAAGTGCAAGTATAGCATGGCAAGTTCTTCTCCTCCAGCAGAAATCACAGCACCTGTTTAAGTTTTCTTGCAGGGTTTCAAGCTCTTTTTTTCAAGTTTTAAAGTTGGCGGCAGATTAGTTTTGATTATCCGTCTAAGAATTTTCAGGATGGAACGAGTCATTCCCACAGTGTAGTACGGAAGTCCTTCTGGTAGCAGCTTCTGTAACAACCAGGCACCTTCTATATGGGTCACAGCAAATCTTCCATATATGTACCTTTAGTACCTTTACTACTTTGGGTGCCCAGTAACAACTCACGTCTCTTTTGGCCCTTGATGGGTACGGCACCAAAGGACATCCACTGCCTTAAGATATTTACAGTTTGGGACAGGAAAAAATAGGCACTATAAAAAAATGGAAGAGGCCAACAAAACAGTACAGTAGACCTGGTATACATGAAACATTTAAACAGTAATAATACATTAAAAATCTGTATTTCTAAAGGACTTAGTGACATCGAAAAACCTCTGGATGGCGTCAAGGGGCCAGTGCTGCAGTATACAGAATTCCTGGCCAAAAAAAGGGTAAAGCATTAGCTCTGAGAAGGACCAGACTTTATTAAACCTGCATCTTTCTTTGAGGTATTTTAGCACCACTCTCCATCTTCTGTTCTGTTAGAAATCGTGACTTGTTCTTTACATCCCTTCAGTCATTCACAGGCAGACAAAAGTTCTTACATGTTGAGAACCAAAACTTCCTTGTATTGATTTTTAGTACAATTCAAAACTCATTCAATGTATCTATACAAACAAGCACCACTAGAAAAACAGAATTAAATAATAGTCCCTAGCAGCTGTGTTTCACATATACACAGAATTGTTTAATATGACAACCTTATTGATCAAAACAGAATCTTATCTGAGCATTGAAAGTGACTACTGGAATTTCAAAGACATTCCTAATCCAGATGTATACTTTCTGACTTTTTAGGCTTCGATATTAAAGATGGCAAGAAAGAACAATCCAGTGTTTTTCTTTTTTCTTTAGCAGCAGATATGCAATTTTATTCTATTCTTCTCAAAAAGCATAGATTGATTTTGCTAACTTTTAAAGAAAAATTGGCTACTCCTAAGAAAACAGCGTATTCCAGCCTAAAAGGTAAGAATTTGATATTGTTACAGGGAAAAATACACCTCAGATTAAAGGCTGCTAAGTAATTCATTTGACCTAGAAGAATTCCCACTTCGAGATGTTCGCAGGCAAGGGAATAGAAACTTGCATCTGCTAAATATAGAACAGGCTTGGAAGGTTACCTATATTATTTCAAGGACTAGATAGTCAGTTCTAAATCCTTGACTGTGTTTGAAGAACACTTTTGTGTTTCAAAGGAGCTGGTAGTCTCATTAAAGTGGCGCCTTGGATTTTGGCATTTTGGATCAGGCAATTAACTGTCTTGTCTTCTGATATTTTCTGAGGTTGACTGAGCTTTTAGTAGATCTAAGGGATGAAGATGGTAGTCAAAGATTGTGGGCACAAACAGTGGCCATCCTTGAGTGCCTTCAACCAAACAGAGGCCAACACCAGAGTTACTCCACTGGCTCTGTGCTGCCAGATGCTGCTTATACTGGGGCACTCCGCCTGTGCCTTTAGGAAGCTGTCTGCACCGGGCTGGAGCAATAAAGATATCTGCTGTAAAGGAGACATGTTCTCTCAGGCTTGGTCTTGCTCACTTGACTGTAAGACCTTTTAGATGGAGGCAAAACAAATGGTGTTTATATATGACCTAATGCAGTGGGCTCCCAGTGGATGGCATGGGCTCATATTTGCTATTGCGGTACAAAATATTAAGAAGATATTGCACTGCATCATTATTATTCAGTGCATGCCAGAAAGTGCAAACGGTGTTTTTGAAAAGCCTCCAGAAAAAGTTAATCTAGGTCTGTAGTTTTGCAGTGTAATGAATAGTCACTTTCCAGCCAGTCAGAATTCTAATTACAGCTCACTGCAAAGAGACAAATGAATTTGTCTGCAGTCTCAGTTTGCAGTGCAGGCACACACATGAACAATGAAGTGCATGATGAATGATGATGAATCCATGATCCCTTCTATATTCCTTTCTCAAAGCACGGGATTTGATATCTGCTCAAAGCACAAACGGAAGGATAAACAATCATCAGTCATTTTTAACAAGAAAAGTTTACTAAAGGGAAGCAAACAAAATCTGTCTTCAGTTTATGCTACCCATAAAAGAAACAAATTTAGGTGTTGAGCTTTTGAGGAAGCAGTGAGAAAAAAAACCCCTTAGGTACAAAAAACCCAAACCAAAACATAACAAAAAATCACCCCCCTATGAAAAAAACCCAAACCCAAAACCGAAAGGAAGAGAACCAAACCAAACAAACAAACGCCCTCCCCACCTTGTCTGAGCAATTTTAAAGTGGGAAAAATGGAAAAACAGATAAAAGAGGCAATCACTTTGCTGCATTATCCATGAACCAGAGACCTGGACGAAATAACCTGTTAGTTCCTCAACCACCTCTCCCTGTGTTTGAGAAGGACATCCAAAAGATATCGAAATGACCCCTGTGAGTATGGGTGGAGCGACCTCTCTGCACAGCGACTTCACTACTGTGAGCATTTCAGCGGTGGCTGCTTTACACCACGGCTACTCCTCACTCAGTAGCAGTCAGTGCATTCAGACTGAAGTATTTTGACAGGTAGGAGGATACCATGGCACAAAGCCATAGCACCAGTGCTGAAGAGAGAGGGGAGAGGCTTTGCCAAAATATACTCCCTCAAAGGTAGCTGCTTGCTGTAATCACACATCATTTATTGAGTATGAAAGACAGTCTGATACAAGCAGGGTGCAATGACCTTGCAATTCATTTCACTTTTCTTTGTCACAGACAAGACACAGCTGGGTCAGACCGAGGTTCTTTCCAGCTATCTGACCAATATGTGCTATTTTCCCCCTGCCTAGCATTAGTTTTCCTTATACAAACCAATTAGGAGAAATTCCTCTTCAGAAGTTAACAGGTCAGATAGAGTGCAGGTGTTTACACTGACCCAACTCAACTGCTCACTGCTGAATCTGTCCAGAGCACCATCTAGCATGTCAGTGGTCTCCCGACACCATAGGGACCTTGCAGACCTTGTCTGAGCTTGACCAGAGTGGAAGGGGAGACCCTCAGGACTTCACCCAGAGTGGTTCCAAATACTGCTTGTCCTTGCAGGATGCATCACAGCTTTTATCAGCCTGGTTGGGCAGAAAAATAGTGTTGAGGTTTTTTTCAGATAGCATTCTGGGAACATCTTAGCGCGTCAGTCTGAGTTTCTCATTATTGGAATGTACAGGCATTATTAAATATGTCTGTGCAATTCCATGTACCACATGGTTTTCCTGAGTTTTAACAGGTTCATTAGTTTTGTGACAAACAACATTACCACATATAAGATATTTATATGGAGTAAGATGGACCACATATAAAAATATTAAACTTGTTAGGCAGCTCCATGTTTTAGATGCTGCCCAGTGTCTGAGTTCTTCTCTTATCTGCAGGTCCTTTTGTTTAAGTAATTAGGGTATTTTGTTGACATTAAAAGGCTTGAAGGCTTGAATGTCTTACAAAGTTTAAAATTATACATTCACCTCCTTTCACTGCACCCAAATTCCCTTTCAGTCTCCTCATAGCTTACAAACTGTGCCATACTCCCTGGAAACTTGACTGATTTCATTGAACTCTAGACAACCAGGATAAGTGTATTGTTGACACATAAGTAGATAAGAGAATGTGGGCAAATTTTGGCAGGTGACCATCTAGTGACATGACAAATGTGCTACTTTCAAGTCATGTGCTGTAAACCAGCATGAATGCACTGCCTTTTTTTAAATCCATAGCACACATTGCATAGACAGGACAGTTAAGAGTTCTGTTTGTATAAAATAGGTATGCTGTAGGTAGTAAACATGGATTACTTTTGTTAATGGGTTTACCTGCATACTTTACATGTATTCATTCAGTACACTCTGAGTATTCCTGTGACAAATATCCCTTTGTTCCAGCAACAGTGTAATTTTTTTTCTTTATTTCTCCTAATTAATATTCAGACAGGGCTCACTGTTATTTTCACAGGAAAGCAATGCATTATTTCATTTTGACTAATCAGATCTTCTCCACTTGTTGCTCTTTTCTCTTTGTGTTTTATAAAGCAGCAGTATGTTTTACATGTGCTTTCCTGATCTCTTGCTCTGAGGTAAAAAAAATTCATAATGTAAAATGCAGACCAAGAATTTTTCCTCATAAATGAAATGAAAGCAAAATATTCACTGCTGTAGTACTTTTACAAATCAAAGGGTAGGAGAAGGATTTAGGATTCTTTCTGATGACAAAAAGAAAAAAGACTATAGAGAGTATGAAGAGTCCTGGATACAGCCACAGAAGGCAAAGGCAAACAAGGTAAGAAAAATGTTGTGCATGCTCCAAGTGTTTGCAACATTTACTCCTAGGCACTTGGAATGCTGTTAAACAATAACACCTTGTGATGGTTTTACGAGAGCAAAAGGAGACAATCTTCAATACTGGTAGAGCCATCCAAGCACTTCTGAATTCCCCACTGAGCTGGGATCCAGCCAGTTTAAGAAAGGGCTCTCACAGGCTCCACATGGTAGATGTGGCAGAACTCAGCCTATAGGTCCCTCCTGAGTCCCTTCTGTATATCATAGCACTTAAAGTCATGCAAAGAGATATCATGCTCAAGGAGCTGGAAAAACAAATTCAAATGGATATAATATGGCTGGGGAAAATCAGCTCATGAAACCCATTCCTGTTACTCTGGGAATTATAATGTAACAGTTTTCTTCATAGCCTTTAGGCCATCAATTAAGGAAATATTTGAGATTGTTACTATTTGCACAAAATGAAACATACGAAGTTTCTCTGTTTTCCCATGGTGCCCAATGAGAAAATGATGGTGCTGATCTCCAAACTGAAATATAATATCAACAAACTAAATCCTGATTCTCAGGCACTGCTCGTGTAAATGTCCTGAAGTACAGTCCATGTCAACCCATAGTGCTTCTTAGAGAAAATCTCATTAAAAATTCTATTTCTAGCTTCTTTCTGGTGAAACAGCTTAATAGTTTCATCAGTGAAGACTTAGACTCCAATACTTTTCTTCATCTCAGTTTCAGCTCACATATCAATAGACCTTCTGGAATGTATGCTGTGATGACATATAAAGCTGGTGAGTACCTTTTTCCAGCATCAAAGCTGGCTGAAAGCTCTCAAACAAATTGGAGCCCCTGCATACAAATGGAATTCCTGTGAATTTTTTAATTGTGGAAATACAATTTTTTTTTTTACTTCTGTCACCTTCAAGGATCTATGTGCTTTCTTTCTGGTACTATCAGAGTTTTCTGTTGCTGCAGCTCACTTTTCTTGCCACAGAAGAGAAATGTACCTTGCATAAATCCCAATGTTTTGTGTGTATTTCCTAGATTCCACACTGAAATGGACAGTCACCACCCAAACAATTGCTCAGTCAACAACAGCAACTGCAAGTCAACACAGTTCTTCCATTTATACAAGCAAATGTCACATTACGAGACACTGTATGTGAATTAAGCTCTCTTCTTCCATATTTTCAGGGCAAAGGGGTCTTTGTTATCAGGCATTCAGAAATTCAACAGGCTTTTCAACTTTTAAATTCTTTTTCTTGCAAATACAGTGTAAGATTAAACAAAAAGGTCCAAGCCTAATGAGTTGTATTATAAAAAACCCAGTGCTTAACATTCCCTCTTTGTGCACCAATTTTTTTGTTCTTTTTCACTTTAATCATGATTTATAAGCTGAAGTTTCACAATCCAGCTGCTAGCATTGGGTATCCATTCCAGAGCAGCACTTTAATGGAGAGCAGTCCAGCTGTAGCAGAGGATGTTATTGGTTTGTCCGGCTGGTCCCAAACCTGACAATGATACCGGCCGCAGAATACTGCAGATATAGCAACACTTACTGAAAGATCAGAAGAAAGGAGGGAAAAAGAATCACAAAGGAGGTTGAAAATTGATTGCAGAAAACTCTGCAAAAATTTATATTATTGAAATCTAAATTTAGCATAATTAAACAGTTTTGATAAATCACGGGTGGCCCATATTGCATCATCATGGAGTGTAGAATGTTATGATTCTATTCTCCAGCCATTTTTCATTAATTTTACAAACTATTCTGTTTTGCAGAGTTATATCCTGCCTTCAGGTTTACATTGCGTATAAGAATCTTCCAAGAAACAGGCTAGATTTTTCCCTAGAATTTTTTCCCAACACATCAGACTCCCATAAGTACATGGATGGGAGATCAGCCATCACTTTTGGCATGGATTTCAGTCATGCTACTGCCATCAGATCCATCCTGAAAGGGTAGAGAAGGGAATCTGATGTCCAGAGGAAACCACAAGCAGCTGCCAAAGAAGTGAGGGAGGGAATGAGCTGCTTGGATGCAACACTGGATACAAAAACTGTACTCATTGTACTCATTGTACTCACGGTGATAACACAGCATGTCCAGAACACAACATAAACTCAATCCGAGTAGGGAAAAATGGACTGGAAATGTCTCGAGATGATTATCAACAACTGCTAGCATCATTGCTGTGCTTATTGCATTTCCATTTTCTTCAGTGAAAAGATACTGTGCTTCTGATGGCTCTTCTATAGCAAGTCATTTCACTGAGTTCTCTTTGCACCATCATCTGTGAAGATAACAGAAAATAAGGACAAAGGAAAGACAGAAGCTAGAAAACAACAATTCTAGAAAAATAACCTGTAAAATAGCATAAGGAGTAAAAGGAAAACAAAATGCACATTTAACAGAGCAAAATGTTGGAAGGCAGGCAGGGAGGATCACCATATTGTCCCAGGTGCTGTTAAGGACTTTTCCCTCTACCTTTATATTTTCATATCAGTTTTCTTCAATAATCAGAATGAAAAACAAAAATTTGTAAGTTTTTAAAACTGACCTGTGCATATTGTCAGATAGGAGACAGATGAACATAAAGCAGTGCCATGAACCAGAAGTTTCTTGAGGTCCATTCCAACTCCATCTCCTACGATCCCATGATAAGGCAGAAAGTTATCAGAGACAGATACCTAACTGACAAAAGTAATTGATCACGTTGAACAAATGTGAGAGACAAGATCATTTCTTAAGGAATTCTTAAGAAAATACTGTACAGGATTTATATTGTGACAGAATGATCTAAGTGATTTTGGTTTATGTTTCAGGATTACTTTTTGCTTCACGTGAACTGGAGCACTTGTTTCTGTTGGATGTTTCCCTTTTAAAAAAATCCCCTGTGGCTTCTTTTTCAGATATAAATAAAATTGAAAAAAATATGTGAAGTGTGGATGAAGGAGGAAAAACAACAGATCCAGACTCCCTGGTACCATTCAGTGGCAGCAGATGCCAAACACAACAAGTAAGGTTTTACAAGCATTACGGAATAGTCACCTTTCTCATGAAAACTCTGAGGCAAGAAAAAATGAAAGTTTAATTCTGTGTCTCTTGATAAGCACTTTTCAACAATCCATAAAATGTGGGTATCTCCAATGTAATGAGAGAAAATCGGTGCTTGCTCTTGCATTTATAGCTACAGTCTAAAACAAAGCGTACCCTGCAGAAGTTATGTGGGTCTAGTATTAGGAAATGGCACCTTGCCACCTAGAATGGAGAAGGTGACCCAATCTGCTCCCTATTCTAAGGCCACATATACATAGACTACTCACGAAAAATGTTGTTCAAAATACTGTGCACTGTCTCTTGAAAGAGTTGATTCGTGTCTCATCAACACCGCACATATTAGAAAGTTTTCTTATTATCTGCCCAAAACTTTCCCATATGCAAATAAGACTTTACTTCTTGCCACATTATGAGGGAAATGCAAGATTGTTCACCATCACTTCTCTTTACACCATTCTTTAAAATTTCTCATGTATTAAATTAATATCGTGTCCTTCATTGCTTTCTCAGCTTTTCCTCAGAGATAATGTTACTTCATTTTTTATCCTTTTTGTTGCTGATCCTTGAAGTACTTTTAGTTAGTCTACATCTTTTTTGCTGTCCTCTGCAGACACACAATATTCTTGGCCTGGGGCCTAAGCATTAAGTGAAAAAAAAAAAATCTTTTTCTTATGTAAAACACTGCAGTTAATAACCCCATAATGAAAGTCACTTATTTTGTAGATGATATTTTGTTTTCTTATTGGTTAGTTCTTGTTTTGCTTTTGTGTATTTCATATTCTCTTCCTGATTGATACATTTTTTTAAATTCTAGCAGACAAATTTCAAGTTCTTTAATTTAATAATTTAATCCTTTTTCAGTCTTTCACTTACCTATAAGTGAAAAGTTATTAAGCCTGAATCTGTTTCATCAACTAAATCACATTTGAAGGACTGACCAAGACCTATGCTATCATCTTTATATCATCTTGGCATTTTGACTGTGAAGCATTCACTATTCCTTTTTGATATGGCTTCTTGACTCCCTGTTGTAGTAGATGGATGAGACAACAACTTCCCATCAGTTTCGGATAGCTTTTCTGGGAAGCAGATGTGTCTTTGAAAATACATGTTATGGTAGTTGCTCAAAGCTATCAAGTTTTGTAGTAGTAGCTTTTGTCTTTTTCTAAAGACAAAAACTACTTAGGGTTTTGGTTCAGTAACATGCAATGGCTTGATCCAGTAGATTTGTATTTCCCAATATTGCAAGCTATTTCTAACTCCTTTTTTCATTTTTGTATTACTCATCTACTTGGATGGACAATGAGAGATGTATTTTTTACCTGTCTAAGAGGCGTACAGATTTTAACACATTTCTCTGTAGTACATCTGTGTGACTTTTGTTACCCACTTTGTAAGAAGGCCAAAGACAGGCTCCAGTCACATTACTTTCACAGTAAGTTTTGATGCACATAGTTCTGCCTGTGTAGCTACTAGATCAATACAGAGAAATGGTAATCCCTGTACAGTTGAGGTTGGAATTTACCACCAGAGGGAGTCTACTTAGATCCACATGTAGAACAAAATACACTCTGATTTCACAATTGCAGACCATAGATTTTACAAGAAAGTCTGAAAATAAAAAATATAATAACATGAGTGGCGACCTTGAAGTATGTTCTGAATATAAACTGTGTTACCAAGCGTAGTTTAAACACCACTGTTAGAAAAGGAAGTTGACGTATCTTAAATTACTGAACGAAGTAACCTGCTGCTTGTGCAGCTTTGACATAAATGTCTGATGAAAATGAAAGCCAACAAATTGTTTCTCTTTGAGAAAGAATAATATAAAATTCTTTTACTGAGACCAACAAATTTTTCCAGAAGTAACATGGTCATCTAAAATAATAGGTTGCATGTCAACATACAGACTTAGCAAGAAGAAATATATTGTGGGAAATAGCTTAGAGCTATTATAAGAGAACAAAAAGGTCACTAGCACAAAATAGCATTTTCTTCATTTTTTTATACTCTGGTTAAAACATAGTATGGGAATTTCCTAATGCTGGTGGTTTATGTTCAGGATGTCTTAAGAGAAGTAGCTTTGAAACAACCTTTGCTCTCTAAACCAGAAAACTCATAATGCATTCTCATCATTCTGAAGTCATAATTACAAATCCACTAACATTTTCCATTTGATTTTTTTTTGAATATTCTAATACTTGGATCTAATAAGCAGCACAATGTCAGCATTTAAGTATTCTATCCATCAGAACATCAGCGATAACTATAATTTCCTCTGTTTTGAATGGCTTAAGCCATTATAAACTTATAAGCCTCTAAAAAAAATTGAAGGAATTTATCCCATGTAATATTCAAGCAGGTTACACTGATAATGACCTTAGCTCAGCACACATAAGTTGTTTAGATCATATCGGAATATGTATTACATATTTTTTAATTCTACCCTGAATCCCACACTGTATATGCAAAAACGAAGCAAATAATCATATCTTTATATGCCTCCCTATGTTCTCACTGGCAGCTTTAAGGCACCCCCTGAAAGTTCCAGCTGTATGCCATAAATACAGGCACGAGAATTCACAGCACCTCAAGATACACCACTCCTCCTCAACCGCATCCACTCATCTGTGCTGGAGGATCTTGGCTATGTGAAGTAAATTTTTCGATGACAAAGCATGAAACCAGGGCCACTGCATGTGTATGCAAAACAGAGTTTTATGCATCGCCTTTCTAAGTATGCTGCTGACAAAACTGTGCCAAATGTAGGATCAGAGCAACACCCACAGCAAACAAAACTATGGTCTTATCCTGAACACTAAAAAAATTTTTCTCCAAAATGGATATAGGGTAAATCTTCCGAATTTCAACAACTGGATCGTTTATTTTTTAAAACTTGAGGACTAATTAACCTTATAAATATTTAAGTTGGTTTTGGTGGGGGTGAAACTACATCACATGAATATCTAAACTTTTCTGAAAGTTTCAACTACTATGTCTAGATCCAGATTTTAGTACTGAGCCAGATCTATTTAATTTTTAGAGATCTAAGGGTACTGCAACTGAACAATAGTTCAGTCATTAGGTATGATGTAATAAATATTCTCTAAACATGAATCTTGATTCTTAACAGTTGTTCCAAGATCATCGTGTTTTCTTCAACTCTACTCATGTGTGTTATTCATTACTTATTTGCTATACAAGAACTATATAATACTTTTAATCCCGTGTCTCTGTCACCAAGTAAAAGTGGGAGCTGTTTTCACCTGAGACAAAATCAGTCAGGCTTTTCGGAGTGCAAACCCACTTGGATCCTGCCTGGACTGCCAAAATCACTTCTGACTGTGCCTCTCAGCTGTCTAGTTCAGCCAACAATAACCTCCCATGAGACAGGGCAACGAAAAACAGAGCAGAAGTGCATCCTCTGCTAACACAGCAGAAACCAGGCCAGACTTAAGCTGAGCCAGATGACACATTTGCCCAGCGCAGGTACTGCTTCCAGCCCATGTCTTGAACTGCTGGTTGCCACCAAGTGATTCCCAGCATGTGGATCTTATTTGTTTGACCATTCATGTGATGGCTTCCAACAGCGATCACTCCCACTGGCACAGCAGGCAGGTCCACTGAGGCGAGTGGCCAGAGACAGCTCCCAGGCGAGCACCTGGGGAAACAGCTTTGTAACACCACAGATCTCAACATCTCTTGGAAAAAAAAAGCTTCTAAACAGTACTTATTTTGTAGTAACTCAGTTGGTCTATGAAGAGGAAGGTGCGTATGTTTCTTGGAAGAAAGTATTCAAAATACTTCAAGGATTCCAAATATGTTAAGATAATTAATTCCATGGACTGGTTGTGTTTGTTGTTCTGGATAAATCAGCATGTCAGCTGTTTCTGATCTATATTCCAAGAATCAGGCAGGAAGTGGGAGGCTGCTCTTCCTCCTCCCATTTTAATCTTAGAACAGCAAAAAAAAGGAGGAACTGAGACATCAGTCCACTATGATTATGTTGTTGTGCCAGTACACTAGCAACCACAGGAAGAGAACTTAGTGATCTCCTGGACAAACTTTTTTTGTTTTAACTAAATATTTTTATTTTTCTCAAATATTTACTTTTGTTTCTCTTTTGGCTTATATATATATATATAATATACACACTGACAGATAGATATGCACTGATAGACATATTTTGTATACCATAAGAGTATATATAGATATTTAGAGACTGAATATACTTAGTATGTGCATGTGTATATATTCAAATGAGAATATATATAGTCTCTATACACTACAAATAAAGACTATACACTATATATAAGTACTTTGCCTGAATGCAGTGATATGTATTTACCTCCCCACCCTTTCACTCTCTATGTATTGGTTTACACTGGCTTTTTCCATGTGGATATGTGTATTTTGTAAAAGATCAAAGCTAAAAAAACTAAAATATGGCTTGTGTCAAAGCAGACATACACCTCAGTTACATAAGGAAAGGACAAAAGGCAAGGCAAGACTTTCTACAAGTTTTCTGTATGGCCAATAGAAAGAGGTACAAGAGATGGGGCGGTGATCTAGAGTAAATTGGAATTCCTCTTTGAAGCTGTGTATCTCCTAACTAAATGAGGAACATTAAAACTGAGGTTGCTTACATTACAGGACATTCAATATCATGCTTAAAAATAGGTAAGCAAAAGCTCTTTACTATCTGTCTTTACCTGAAAGAAAAATTATACCTAGGATAGAATGAGCTTCCTTATGGTGGTGTTGGATTTTTTAAGGAGGACTGGTTGGCTGAGGTTGAAACAATCCCACTATGTGCTACTCTGGAATACTCATGATTAATTTTATTAGTATCACTTTTGGTCTACACAAATATTATTCCTAAGCAGATTCAGGGATTTCATTAATTATCTTACTGGTAAATCATATTTGTAAACTCTATTATTGAAATGAGACCCTTGACGCCCTGTTTTTTGATATATGTAACACTAAATTAATCAAAGGAAATGAAATATATTGTAGGATACAATGTAAGATAAATAGATGATTAGAAAGCCACATGCACTTTTCTGTAGCTAAATTTGTATTTTATGCAAGTCAAGCACTGAAAAAAATCCCTACTAAGATATCAATTTCGTTTCAATCATTTGTTACTGAAGTTCCTGTCTCTCTTATCAATGGATTCCTCCTATCTTACGACTGCATCCTCCCCATAGGACTTCACTGAGCTCTTGAAGCTATTTTGTTATAAAAGGAATTTGAAAATCTGTTTATTAACTTATTTAGACACTATGTTGATTGCTTTCTCAACACACTTGAGAGATTGATCTTTTTTTTTACTCTGTCTTTAGTATCTGTTATCACTTGAAGTACAAGCTTGAAGGAAATAGATTTTTCAAAGCCCAAATTTATGCCTCTTGAGGATAAAATTAGCCAGAGCATAGTGAAATAAAATTTGTCAGAGGAGAATTATGTTGCAAAGCCAGAGTTTTGCTTAACATGTCTGAAAATATCTTAAAGAAAAGTAAATATATATATTAGATACTGTATCAGCTGTAGTCGCAACAGCGCCAGATTCTTTTGCATTGCTGTTCAGTGGATGTTTGCAAGCTTTCCTATTCCTCTTTGGGAAAGCCATAATCAACATTAAATTGATAAACTAATTGTTATAGCAGCCGGAGACAGTGCTATTTGGTGGAAATCAAATACGTTAGAAGTTTCTCATTTTTCCTACTTATCTTCTGCCTGGTCTGGCTATAACGCAGACAGATGCTCCAAGTCAGTTTACAGCAAAATTGTAAATTATGCAAATTACAGCTGCATTTGGGCTGTGAAACTCTGAAATAAAGCAAATTCTGCTTTGTGCATATCCACTGTGCAATTTTCAATGAAAAATTGCTTTCACATGCCTTTATCTTATATGTCTACAAAGTGGGAAAAAAAAATCTCTGTGAATTGGAGGCTATACTCTGAAAAAAATTACTGGAGATATTTGAAACAAATTTTTCTGGTGCCTAGCTCTCATTACCCATGCAAATGCAAACATTTTGAGAGATATTTGTAAGTTGGAGTGTGTTTCTTGTTTTCTTTCATTTTAGGGCTCTGGTTCTTTTAAAGCAGCAGCAGACATGTACCAGTGTGTCTGGAGGGGAGTTAAGAAATTTTTTCTCAGGCTTATTTTGGACTGAGTATTATTAATAGTATTTTGTCTCAGGTTAATTCTACAGTCACTTTATAATTTTTATTATGATAATTACTATAATCAGCCAGAAAGCTACATTTAAGATTAAGGCTCATTAACTTAGAGAGTTTATAATTTAGGATATGTGCATATGTTTTACAGAATCAGATTTTCTTACCTAATCACAGTTGTTGTAAAGTCAAACATCAACCTAAGTATAAGCATCCTCTCTTGGCAATGGAAATAGACACTCATCATTAAATCCCTCCTAGTGTAAGAGTTAAAGATGGATAGAATGCCTGAGAAATCATCTATTTTTTTTTATTATCTCCTGCCACAGTCCAAACTAAGCTGAATAGCTTTCATTAGATTGCTGCCTTTTAGCCAGCAAAAGTTATGAGGTGTAAACTGTACCAAAAATGCATATGAAAAACCTAAGGGAGAACTGGAGTGCAGAATTTTGGACGGAAGTGTTGGATATGCATGTTCTTAAAATTCCAACAGTGGTTTCAGAGAGCAGATTTCCATTCTCTTACTTTCTGCTTTAAAATCTAGGTGAATTACCTCAAATCAACTGCACTCAGCAAGCTGAGAGGGACAAACTATTTAAAAGCACTGAACACCTATATAAAACCAGATGCAACACTTCCCTCATTTTGTACATGGGTAATTGCAGCAAGGGAACACCTGGAAGCCAAAAAGCTGACCTTCCACAATCTCTTTGGAGACCCTCTTGGCAACTCCCTAGCAATGACTTCAAAGTCATGAGAACATATAAAATACATTGTGTCTGGAATATAAATAGCAAATACTGTTCCTTATCTGTCTCAAAGAACTAGTTGCAATGTCACCCTTGTCTTCTACAGGCATTTTATAAATGAATGAATGCACCAGCACTATAGTTTAACGTTCTCAGAATGAAGATCTTTTAGAAAAATACTGTCATCAGTAAAACTTGCATAAGTTCCTATGGTAACAACTGAAAACTCTCAGTCACCTTGTGATAGATCAAGGCCCCCATTACTGCGATCCCACACCACAGGAGTAGGCTGGTGTGTATGAATATCACAGCCTCTGCTTTGTGCCAAGCAAGCAGGGGAATAAGCTTCCTTCTCACAGGCTGCCTACTTGATGGAACAATACAGTCCTCCCAGGGTTTATAGTCATGAACTGGAGAGGTTGTTACACTGGTTTTTGCTGCATATTACTTTCATTTTCTTCCATGCTGCCACCTTCTCTACCCTTAGGCTTCTGCCATGGGTAGAGAAGGTGGCAGCCCTTAGGCTTCTGCTTCTTTCTCCAATGAAGAAAAAATAGACAAAAAGCTTCCACTTCATTCACATTCTCCCCTACTCCCCCCTCAAATCTTCTAAACGAAGATTAGCTCAGGAACTGTGACACTTTGAAAGGGAAAGTATAGACTTTCTTCATCTACCAAGTGATAACAAAAAATCATTTTGAACTCTCATCTTAGTAAGTCCTACACTAGATGGAGATAGTACTGCTGGCTGATAGACATAAAATGAGATGTGGTTCTGGTTACAGGAATTTTTTTACAAAGTGCATGCTTTCCGCAGGTGATTTTTTAAAAGTTCTTCTACAAATAGACACTTGGAAATGAATTGCTGGTTTGTTTGTTCTTGTTGGTTTTGGTTTGATTTGGGTTTTTTTTCCCTTTAAAGTGTTTTCATTATGGTTCTGTCCGCAAGGTCTCACTAGTTTAAATTTTCCCTGAAAAAATTAGATAGAACTGAATGGCAATATATATATTCATCACTGGTGAAGCAGTGATGGTAAGAGTTAGCAGGCATTGAGCATTTCCTAATGTAGTACCAGAAACTAGCTGCAGAGAAAGAGGATCACCTCTGACCCTGTCTTCCATCTGAGGAAAAGAAAATGATCCACAATTTAAGAAACATGGACTCCATTAAAGAAAAATTCCAAAGATCAAGAAAAATTGCACAGATCAAGGCCTCTCTTACATGAAACCTTTTCTCTAACTGGAGGAATTTTCCAGTGGTAACTTTTGTACACAGGAATAGCGCCAACTGATACTGTACACTGATTTGTCTCTGACACTGTATGGAAGGCCCAGCCTCCTTTCCTTACTGTTCTCTTTCTCTTGTGTCATCCAGTTTTGGATGAAAGAATTAAGACAACTCACAACATTAATATAAACAGATAGCTCTAAAAAAAAGAGTCAAAGAATATCCACGGAAATTAATTGATACAAATATAATTTGAACAACAGCTAAGATTGCACATGAATCTTTGAATAGATCGATAGCTTCTAATGCTCTTATCTCTAACTGGAAGTCCTAGCAAGCCAGAGAACAGCAAAAAATGTATCTTGACTTTGGTGATCTGACATAGAAAATCTTGTGACAATTTACCCTTGATAAAATGAGTTAAAACTGATTAATAAGATGCTTCAAATGATCATGCCTTACATGGACAAGCTACACACCTTGCACAATTTTGTTACATTCTCTGGAAGCAGGAAAGTAGGTCAAGACAGTTATAGACAATTTATAGTTATAGAAATGTATGAAATTGGCTTAGTCATGGACCACAGGCTTGAAATTAAATGATACAAAAATCTTACTGGGCTGTAACTGAACAAATGAAATTAGGTCAGGGAGATGAGTTTAGCTCAGTTGGTCAAAGCATGGTGCTAATAACATCAAGGTTATGGGTTCAATACTCATATGGGCCATTTACTTAGAAGTTGACTTGATGATCCTTGTGGGTCTCTTCCAACTCAGAACACTATGTGAATCTGCTGTGAAATAATTACTTGGCACTTAGGAACCCTTAGCTCCCTTAATGTGATTAATACTATGCTTCTCTCTGAGGACAAAAGCAGATGATTGAAGAAGTGTTAGCTTCAGGCAAGTGCATATGATGCCTTTTCCAAGTATTGTCCCACCTCCGCCCATTCTAGGTCTTTTTAGATATATCTTCTACTTTGGCAAGGGATGCTCATGTTTGCTACTTGCTAACAACATCCTGGTATTTGTTTCCAGCATGACTCCTGGATCAGAACGCAACCCATGAGATTTGACAGACAGTTGTCAGGGAGCAAGTGTCTGAAGCCCGAAGCAAATCAGGATCTCAGAGGCTACTGTGTCTTTTCAGGTTGCAATGGCCTGGATTATCTAATATCAGCTGTGTAAAATAAAACCAAAGCTTTGCTGGAAGACATTCTCTCTCTTGTAAACCATAAACAGTGGAGGAAAATCCAAATAGCAGGTGAGTGTATATCACAGTAACCAAAGTTTCTTGCTTAGTTCTCACCTGCTGTTAGTGCTTAGTGAAGATGGAAAAAAGTACTTCTACATCATCTTACTATTTCAACAATGTAAACATACCCAGCCAATGCTAGTAGAGCTCTATATTTAAGTGTACAGGAGCATTAGAAGAGCTAGGGAACAGAAATTCCCATTCTGTTATTTGTTAGAGGGCAAGACCTGCCACTTATCCAAAGGCAAATGAAATCTCTAACTGACGGAAGAACAGGTTTCTTTCACATACATTAAAAATATTTTTCGGTAATAAATGAGAACACTGACAACTCACTGGCAAACAAAGGCAACAGAAAAAGTTATTTTTTTAAAGGATGTGCAATTAAATATTCAGATGGAAGGATGAAACAAAAGAGCAGTCATGATCTGATGTGTAAAGTTTATTTGTCTGAAAAGATGAGTGGGCACATGAACCAAATGCACAGATTTGGTAAATACTTGTGCTTTGTATTTTTTCTTAGGAAGGCTGACTCACTGAAATTCTTTACTGCTGTGTGCAAGTCACCATAAAATAGCACAATATTCCTTTTAAAGTATTTTATAAATGGGAAAAATAAAATCTCAAATATACATTTCATCTAATTCTAAGCACTCTGGTAGTTGTTGTTCCCCCACTGTATTTAGCCATTTTCTTGCAATATCTCTTAGTGAGGAAATATTCCTTCAGTATTTCCTGAACATTTATCTTTTATGGCTGTTTCATAAGAAAGCTAATGAAAAATTTTATGTTAATCTATTATAGAATAGGTACAAAACTAGTTAGAAAACACAGTCAAAAGCTATTTTTCAGTGGCTGCAGTTTTTATAGAAGGATGAATTGAATGAAAGAGGAATGAAGTGATCTACCATAGGGCTGATATGATTTAATATTCTTGCCAGTAATAGAAAGGGGAGAATGCACACTGTAAGTGATACCAAACAACTGCAGCTTAGCAAAAGAATTCAAAATCATCAAAACAAACCGGAGCAAATGTTGGTAAAAAGAAAGACAAAATTCAACAGGGAGGGATTTTATCCAGTCTGACTAAATCACTTCACAGATACAAAATAAGGCCAATATCTGTCCTGAATATGGTCGCAAACTGAACAAGCCCAGTGTTGTGCTGCTGCAAAATCCTACTTCATATGAGGATGTTCGACTGGTAGGATAGTGATGGAATTTCTTTTCTGATCCTAGAAAGCAAAGCATTAAAGCAGTTTGTCTGCAGAAGTTTTGGGGTCTTCATCACTGGAGTTTGTTGAAGAAAAGGTTTGACAAACATTTTCCAGCAAACTGACTAGATAATCTCCTGTGGCTCCCTGCAGATCCAAACCACAGAGGCTGACCTTGAGCTTGTATAATTCACTATCACTCTCTCTTCCAAAACAACTACTTCTAAGTCATGAGTCATGATTTTCTTTCAGTTTCATTGATATTTCAGTTACTAAAATAATATGGTATTACAGTGGCTACTGCACTAGTACAATCCTAAAATAGAGTCAGTGGAGTAAGACTCGCTGAAAATCTGACATAATTGATTGTAAACCTTGATTCACATTGCTTAGGGCATATCCAGTTTTATTCTGCATCTAATTTAAGAGTTTTTTGACAGATGGGCAGACGGTAGTAAACAGTTCATTGCTTAAACCCAGATAACTTCTTGTAACTATTTCAAGGCTTCAGCACCTCTGTGACCTGAACCAGGGAAATGACATGGAGTCCTAATACTGTTGTACTGTTCATTTAAAAAGGAATTTAAAATCAACAAGATTATACTCCTGACTGAAACCTGATTCTGCATGAAAAAAAGGAAGCTTTTTATTGTGTAAGAGCTCCCAAGAGTGTTTATATAGAACACATTTTTGATTTCCATATCTCCTCTTAAGTGTTGGACTAGGAAAGCTTGCAGATGCTTGGGGCAGAAGCAGGAGTGGTACAGTGAGTTTTGTGCAGCAGATATATTGACTCAGAGGAACTACCAAACTACTTTAGGAAAAAACCCAAATCCTAGTGATCTCAATTCGGGCATCCAAATCAGTAAACACCTTAGGTTTAAATTCTTCTGTCTCTGCTCAGTTCCTGTGTAATGGGCATCATACTATGAAGATAAAGTTCATCAGTGCTTGTGAAACACTTCAATCTGACAGTGACAAACCTCAGAGAAATGCATGTGAGAAGACAAATCCTATTGTCTTCAGAGGAGACTTGAGACTGCATACAATAAATGAAGTACAGAGCTGTTAGGAAACAAGGAAAAACCGTAACTGTGCAGTGAATGCTCCTTGGGAAGAGGGCTCCTGTAGAACCTTATCATGTAACCAGGTAATTAAAGCAGGCACATGGCATATACACAAGTTCCACAGGTAAACTTTGGTATTTTTAGCTTTGGTATTTTGACTTCTACTGTTCAAGTTCTTGACTTTTCAGCTTGATTCATATCCATCTCACACAGCATTACACAGGTGGATTTATTGGTTGCAAAGGAAGGGGTGCTTGCAGATTCCATTAGGACACATGGGTAGCTTCCTCTTCACCTAGATTTTGACTTAGTTGCATGAGGTAGAGTTGACAGCTCTTATGTATTTGTTGAAGGACATACATATTAATACACACACTGACAGGGATGAGGCTTGGCTTTAAACTGGGGTTTTGTTTTTTTCAGTAACACATCACGAACTCATATGTGATTGGCTTTTTGCAGTCACTCTAAATTTTCCTGCAGCATTAATCATTTTCCAATTTTTTTCCTTGATTGATTTTCTCTAATTTGGGTTATTTTTCCACACAGATTTACTAAACCAGTTTTTCAACCTTGAATCTCAATTAGTTAAAAATCCAGGTCCCAGAGGTATCTTTGGGTTATTCCTTGACCCCTCTGACAGACAAAAAAATTACCTATGATAGCTTTCTGTGGCCACAGCTCTCTTTAGCCTCGCTATAATTACATTACTTTGAATCAAAGAAGGTAAACTTCTCACAAACTTTTCTTAATGAGCGACAAAAAACAACCAAGCTAACTTAGAGAAGGAATTCTGCCCATTTACTAGGGCAGGGTAAGGAGTTGAGGATGGGGATGGGGACATGGCTGGGGAAGGGGTTTCACAAGGGGCTCTGGAAGGGGTTTGAGAAGGGGCTGTGAAGGCGCTGTGGATGTGGCAAGGGCTCGGAAAGGGGCTGGAGAAGAGGTTTGGGAAGGGGCAGTGGCTGTGGCAGGGGCTGTGGCAGGGGTTTGAGAAGAGGTCTGGGAAGGGGCTGTGGATGTGGCAGGGGTTTGAGAAGAGGTTTGGGAAGGGGCTGTGGATGTGGCAGGGGTTTGAGAAGAGGTTTGTGAAGGGGCTGTGGATGTGGCAGGGGCTGTGGCAGGGGTTTGAGAAGAGGTTTGGGAAGGGGCTGTGGATGTGGCGGCGCAAGGGCGGGAAGAGAACGTTGCCCCCGCCCCCGGCCCGGCCC